>BLKR01011017.1:0-40907 GCA_011170035.1 Teleogryllus occipitalis
ATTATCGTTATTATAATTAAACTATTTGTTTAATAAATTATTTAATTATCATTTTGATAGAATTATACAATTTTCATTCCTGATAAATTAGTAATGAAGTAAATTTTAAATAATATGAAGAAAATTATGAAGAGTATTTGATAGTATAATTATTTATATTTTATACCAGATTTTTTAAAACAGAATTTCTCTCAAAGAATGTAGGTATATACTGTGCAAATTGAATTGATGTTTGGGAAATATCCCCCGCATGCCCATTTTAAAAAATACATTATGACTTCTTAGTACATAAACTACTAACATTTGCGTTCTCAATTCTCCTCACTGATTTTACTTGACGAATGTAGTTCTTTTGAAATTGGTTCACGTACTATAGTATTACAACTTTTGTGAATCTTTTACATTAAAACCCCTGCAATGAAACTTATCTTATCGTTTTAACAATAACCAATTGCAGAAAATATTTTTTTTTAAATGGGATGAAAATTTAAAGCAATAAGCTGATGAGAAACTCAGACACATGTGACAACAACCAGACAAAATGTTCGAACTCACTATCGCATTCCCCCACGGCTACTAAAACAAAAGATTAAAAAAAGAATTAAAATAAGTTTTATCTCACTACTGCTTCGGAGAGCTCTTGCCTCCTGGGCTTCGAGCGCGGAGTCGACGATCGGCTTCCCATTCATTGAGCCGGCAGCAGGTTGGTTCTTCCCGTCATAAACCAACGCTACTGCCTGGCGCCCGCTCGCCCGCCACCGCATTCCCTCTTCACCCTGCTTCCCACACATCGCCTCTCCGTCTCCTCACACCGCCTATCCCCTTCCTCACCTTCCGCTTCATGGCACGCCTCCGCGCCTTGCTTATAATCTCCTTTCAGCCTCGTCCTCCTCAACCTCCCCCAATGGCTTCCTCCTCTTCCTGTCCCCACCTCTCCTCCCCGCTTCAACAACACGCCTCCCCGCTTTAGCATTACCCCTCCTCGCTTCACCACTTCGCCTCCCCACCTCCTCTCCCCGCTTCTCCATCACGTCTACCCACCTGCCTCCCTGCTTCTCCTCCTCCCTACCTCCCCCTAGCCTACCCGCTTCACCACTTCTTCTCCCCACCTTGCCTCTCCGCTTCACCATCACGCCTGCCTCCCTGCTTCTTCACTCGCCTCCCCACCTCGCCTCCTTGCTTCACAACGTCGCATTCCCGCCTCGCCTCCCCGCTTCACCACCTCGCCACCTCGCTTCACCACTTCGCCTCCTCGCTTCACATCTTCACCTCCCCATCTAGCCTCCCCGCTTCACCACCTCGTCACCTCACTTCACCACTTCGCCTCCTAGCTTCACCACTTCACCTCCCCACTTCGCCTCTCCACTTCAACACCACGCCTGCTCGCTTGCAACCTCGCCTCCCCATCTCGCCTCCAAGCTTCACATCTCATCTTCCCACCTCGTCTTCCCGGTTCTCCTACCTGCTTCATCACTTCGTCATTTCGCCTCCCCACCTGGTCACCTTCCTTCCCCTCATCTGTCCGCTTCACCACCTCGCCTCCCTGCAGTCCCGCGCCCTCTCTGCAGTCGTCGTAAAGCGTGGGAGACGGCGCTGTTTCAGCGCGCGTATCCGCCGCCTATGAATGGAATTCACTAATAAATCGGGCGCTCTATTTGTCCGGAGGCCGGCGAGGGAGCGACGGCAGTGCCGAGGGCCGGGGGCGATGATGCGCTGGTGGATGTGGGTGATGGGGGGGGGGGCGGTGGCCGAGCAGATAACTCACGCGGCCGGCGCTGGGATTTAAGCTGCCGCTGCAATGGAGGGAGATGCGTGCGGGGGATGTTCGTGTGAGTGAGCCGATCGGAGGAGGATGAATGAACGAGTAGGCGAGAGAGTGCGAAGTGGAAAGAGAAGGAACCTTTCTGGATGAAAGCGATAGTACCTCGGAAAACGTGAAAGAAGAGGGTGATTGGAAAGACAACTAGTGGGGCCAAACAGCACATACTTTCTCGCATTTTATGTTACCTTTCGAAATTCCGAGAGTTCAACGAAAATGGAAACTGGAAGAATCAATTTTTATAAGCTACTTTGGTAAATTTTAGAAACTGTAAAGAGAAGGTTTGGAGCCGTTTTGAAAGAATTTTAAAAAAATTGCCTATACTTTCAACTAAAATATACGAAAACCAGAGATACTTTTAAAAAATTGTACATCACTTTGTTTAATGATTATTTTTTAGAACGTATTACACTTCAAAAAAAGTCTATCATCAATATTGTAAATTTTGTGTTTATTGCTTGCAGTTTTCAAAAATGCAGACTTCGGCGAAATTTAGACCTGTGCCAATGTTATAAACATACTCTGATATATTTGAGAAACAAATTTAAAGAAAAAAATTTGATCCGTTTTTTTCGAGATTTTGTTTTGAAACATGCTTTTATTTTAGTCATCACGTAATTATTTTGGTACATTTTCGAAAAAGGCGAATATGTACAAAAAAGAAAACTCGGGAACAATCTAATCAGGTATCGGGTGCATTATATTATAGTCACACGCACATAGACAGGACTCTGAATCCACTGTCCTCTAGAATGGGACATCACCAAGAAAACGATGTTTTGAAACATCGATGCTCAAAATTAAAACATCGATGTTAATGAATCATCGACTCAAAACCATCGATGTTTTCGATGTTTTCAAAACTGGATTAGTAAAAATTGAAGTTCACGAGGCGTGAGGGTGGGGTGGATTTAATCTTAAAGTGGTTTCGTTTGTTAATTTTTAATTGAGATTTAACTAGGAAGACTGAGTCAAGAAAACATCGGGACAATTAACAAACTTGGATCATCTGATTCGATAATTCAAAAATTAAAAACTTCTTTATTGGCGACATTTTTCACCCTTGGTGACTTTGGGCTGAAGAATATTCAATTTATGAATATCTGAAAATCATTATAGAATATTTAGGGTACATGAATTTATTTTTTTTTCATTTAAAAAATATAGGCATCGTAAAAACATCAACACTCAACATATTTGTAGAAACATCGGCGTCAAAAAATCTATGTTAAATACATCGATACTTTTATAAAAATGTCCATATTTTGAAGACACCATTGATATGGTGCCCCTACTCCTCACCAGCGTAGCGGTCGCAGTGTCAGAGAACAGGGGCCGCTCCCAGGGCGCGGAGGTGCGAGCGAACATGGACGCTCAAGAGGCGGAAAGGGGGTGGGGAAGGGGGGGGGGCGACGCGAGCTGCCCTGAGTTACAGCGGCGCGACGAATAAACAACGAAAACAATCGCGTCGCAGCCAAAGGTCAACTCGGCGCGCCGCCGCTGGACGGGCGACGCAGCGGGATGGGACGGAGCGGGACGGAGTGGGACGGGGCGGGACGGGATGGGACGCGCCGCGCGCCGCGACCGTTGCCGCGCCTTGACCTCGCCCTCGAGCCACTACTAATGTTGCCGCTGCTATATTTAAACCAGGGGTTTCGAACGTGGAGTCCCCCAAGGACGAGGGGATAATATATAGACACGCTGGATTTTGACTACTGTCTACAGTGGTATTCTTTATCATATTGTAGATAAAAGGTAATAATACTTTTTTTAAAAGTCCAACATGAAACCACAAAAAAATTTGAATTGAGTAACCAGATTTTCTCGAAATATACATCACATTAAACCGGCAGCGGTAGCTCAGTGCATCAACTGATGCCACTGCAGCGCCTCTGACCGGAAGATCCTAGATTCGAGTCCTGACGGCGGCAGGCTTTACCTCACTAGCTTTTCAGCAAGGTCGAATTCAGTCGCTTTCTGGAGGAGAATTCTAGCGGCCGGCTGCTCTGATCGGTAGTTTTCCGTCGTTCATACGATCAACACCAGGCCAATGCCGGAGCAGTACCCTAACAAACGGGCCACGGACCGCGAGCGATCTTCCCTTCCTCTTCCTTGTTCTATCTTCTCTCCTTACACACTCACACTTACACTAACATGCACTACACTGCCACATATTCCGGGAGACCGGTCGGGAGCTTAGAGCTTGTCCCGGCTGGGGCGGTGCCCAGCTGGTGGGAGAGTACTTGTTAGGGGGAAATCCCGCTAGGCGACGATAGGTCGGCGCCGGATCTCGCCATTTCCCGAGGGGGAAGATCACCGCCATCTCCCGAGGAAAGAAATAAGCAGTACACTTACGGGACTAATGACCTAAGCTGTTAACGTGCCCAGAATCACTAAGCAACCACATCACATTAAATTATATCTGAATAATTAGCGAACAACGAACCTCAGCTTTTTGACAAGTTTAAATGGCTTTCAACTTAAATAGTAAGACAAGGAAACTCATTGAACTCTCGATGATTACAAAAACTACCAATTTTTCAAAGCATTACCAGTGTTTCTACATTCATTTCAAAAACAGAGATTTACTCTATGCTGATGTTTTACTTCAATTACTTGGGGGCCCATAAACATTACAGCAATTAAATTTTTGTTTGATCATTGAATATCTCACCTCTTCTCAAAAGGTGTTCCGCTGATTTCAGAATAGTATGTTTAGAATTCTTTCAGGATCTGACGTGTTTTCTCTGAATTTAATCAGTTTCTGCCTTTGAATTACACAAGTGTAACACTCGAAACCTTGAATTATATATTCATTTGCGACATTGATTCAAATATTTAAGTATGTGATAGTGTTCAAGTAACAAACGTTTCTTTATTATTATATTACGTTTCTTTATTATCTATATTAAGTTGAATTAACCAAAAGCACTATATTTTACACGTGCGTTTTAGAAAATATTATAGTACGCATTTTATAGTTTGGCTGCTATTCTTGAAAGGAACATTTTCTCATCAATTCAGCTCAATTAAATCTCAAATTGGTTCTTTTGAATGACCATTTACAACGTGATATACTAATTTCAATGAAACAAATTGCGATAAATGTTTCCCAGAATCGAGAAGCAAAATTTTAAAATCGGATTTCAATACGTGATTCCCGGAATTCTAAAGACAATTATGAAATTCGCAACGTACATATTTCTCCCTTTATGAAGATAAAAGCTACATTTATCCATCATTCCAAACATTAGGTAGCAAGAAATGCTGCATTTTCCGTTCAGTTAAATAGAATTAAAAAATCTGTATTATTGTTACATTCTGTCGTAATATTTGACATTTCTCGTGGGTGTATTTAATAATATTTTAAGAAATTTAAATTGTTTTAAAAAGGAAGGTTGCTTTTGAATTCATTAATGTCAAAATTTGCAAGTTTACTTAATTTTTGTTCGAAAATTTCTCTGAATTCAGAACGTCAGAATCTTCCTTGTAATGTTTCTGAGGCGAGGTATATATTAAGAACACATTGTCACATTTATAAGAAAATCGTAAATGAGAATTCAATAATATCTCAAAATATTGCTTAGTATTAGAACAATATTAATTGCAACTTGATAATTTCAAAATAATTGAAACTCATTTCAATACTAAACATTTCAGTCTGATATTTGTTACTGCTACTTAAAAGTGATGGGTTTTATTCGTAATAAAAATGCAAATAATGTCCAGCTTTCTACGATCCACGAACACTTTCTTCGCATGTCTCACAAGGCTAAAATTGAGATGAAGGTAAGAAGGGAAAATCGAAAAAAAGTTTATGGGAAATAGAGAAGGAAAAGATGGTAAGAAAAAAGAAGGAAGAAGAATAAGAGTAATAAAAATGAGAAGACGATAAACGAGGAGTTAAGGAAGGAGGAGGAAGAATTGGGAGGAGAAAGAGAAAGATTAGAATGAGGAGGAAAAAGAGGAGGTGGATGAGGAGCAGGCACAAACAAATGGTAAGACGGTAGGGGAAAGACGAGGAGAAGAGGAAGAAGAAATCATTCTACGCAAGTTTTTTTTGTTTTGTTTTTTATTCAACAATTTTTTGATACAGTGTACATAGCCACTACAGAATTGTTTGATTTTATAATTATACAATAATATACAGACAAAATAAGAAGGAGGATGATCCCACTGGACTCCTCAACGGGAAATCAGGTTGGTGTGCTTGGGAGTTATTGCGGTGGTTTGTGGAATGGGTGATATAACGGCGCTCATGATGTGGAGAAAGCGTAGGAGTTACGGAGGACGGAATTTTTCTTTGACGAATCTGGACGGGATGCGGTTTAGATGAGGATGAGTGGTTTTTCCTAGTGAGAAAATCGGTTGGAAGGGGAGGTTATGAAGCTTGTTGTAGAATCTTTCGGAGAGGCGGGCGATGTGCTGGGCGACTGTAGGGAATTTTAAATCATTGTGAATTTGAGCATTAGATAAGTACCATGGGGCATTTAAGGCAAAGCGAAGGACTTTATTTTGTACGGTTTGGATGTACTTTATTGTTGAGGGGGCGGCACCTCCCCATATCGATGCAGCGTGCGTGATTGCAGGGCGGACAAGCCATTTATATAAGTGCATGGTGGTTTTTAGGTTAAGGGATGAGTTGGCACAGAGGATAGAGTTGGCGAAGGGAGGAATAGGCTCGATTTAGGCGTGAATTGAGTGGGGGCTTTCCAGGTTAGACGGGTCTCTACGCAAGTGAGCCGCATAGTTGCACACCCCTGCCGCGACCCTTTCGACAGCGGGCGATCGGGCGAGTCAGTTCACTTGCGGGTCAATACGCCGCGGGTCGGCGTGATTTGAGTGGCAGCCGCCCCAGCTGTTGCGATCTCGTCTCCTCGCCTCTGCCCGCCACCGCCGCCGCCGCCGCCGCCTCGCTCTATATTGGCCCGGTATGCGCGGGGCGAGCTCCTGCCGAGTTCGGCAAGTCGCGCTACAATGGCAGCGAACAACGGGCGCAAGTTGGTTCATTACTTAACCTTCCTATTAATCCCGGATGGGACGACGCAAGCAGAGAGGGCAGCGGAGCAGGGACATACCGAAGACACGGAAGTGAGCTAGGAATGGCGAAGATCAGCTGAGAGGAGTGAAGGTTAGATCAACTCTCTATTTGTGTTCATGAAGAAATCTATGAGCTAAAGTTGTAAACAGGGTTGTGGAAATAATTCTTAATTTCTTTTTCAATATGTGACTTCTTCTTGTAAAACACGGTCGGGGAACCTACCAATCATTCTATCTTCAAACAAGAGCCTTTTACAATACGATAAATGCAACAATTGATTTTGAAGGCGAAGTGTTGAACATAATTCGTTTTAAGATGAACTGTACGAGGTATTTAACATTCTCCTGAGTTCCTGTAATGCAACTTTAGCGTTTGCGGAGGTAATATAAAACCGACAACAGCAATTCATTATTGCTCTAAGTTAAGGAATTTGAGTTATGAACAATTTATTTATATAGACTAATATATTAAAGATACTTTACTAAGTTCATGACTAAAACATTACAAAATCTTATTATACATAATATGTGGTATCGTTTAGGAAAACAAAGAAAAGTCAAGTACAAAAATCAATAAATGAAACACATACATTTGGGTAAGGTGTTCCTCTGAATAAATTACCAATAACAAAGGACATTGTAATTCGTGTATTAATGTTTTATTCATAATTAGCAAATTTGAAATTACATTCGTAATACATATTCTGCCTTAAAGTAACTTTTACGCAAAACATACATTAATACAGAGTTTGTGCACGCCATAACGGGCAGTACTATCGATCTTCTGCGCATGCGCAGGTGCACTAAAGTGATGCGAAAATTCAATTCGATCTAGAAGATCAAGAAGATCGATAGTGCTTTAACGTTCGAGGGTGCACAAACCCTCAAAAGACTCACCTTACGTTGACCATCACTACCATATTTCCTTAATACTGAACAATAAATCGTCGCACTCCTCAATTTCTCAAGGTTTACTATTTATTTAATGGTGGATAAGAAATTCGTATTTACTTCTTTTCACAAATAATCATCCTTTGCAGAAACATAGATGTACATAACTTTTTCGCCTCTTTCAAGAAATATATTTATTTCGAAACATCTGTGCTTCAATAAATGAGCAAGAGGAAGGTTTCATTGAGATAATTCTCTTTTTTTTAAGGTCGCATTAACTACTAGGGCATTAGCGACCACTATTGATTTAACTTAGGGGTATCTGTATACTGAATGAAGTGATATGGTGATAATGAGGGGTGAAAGGATGAACACAAATGCAACCATGCGCGAGGCGGGACTAGAACCCATGACCATTCGGCCCGAGATCAGATATTACTCTCCAACAATTTTTATACTTCAAGGCCGATACCTTAATTCAGGTTCCCAATTAATCATCAAAAAATAATAAGAATAAATGTTAGTAAACATGTAAAATTCATGATTTCATGTTTGAAGAATTGTCACCCATAAAAACGTACATGAAATACGCTTGCTTGACAAAATTACGTGCAATAAGTACATTAAGTCTCATGAGAAATGACGTAATAAAATTAACATCCCCCATATACGAGGACAGAGAACAACACAAACGAGAGAATACGAGCGATTACAGCTAGACAGCAGCTGGATAACTCTCACGGTCGCTTTGAAGCACCGGGTTCACGTTTCTACTCTGGCGGGAGACGCACGCAACACTCATTAAGGATCTAAAGAAACCAGTTACTGCACTCATATGATCATAAACAATTGCGTACATCCAAGGCAAAAACCCGCAAGTAGGGGAAAATACAATTTATTATTTTGGATCAAAGTTTATACATTTTGTTCGAATCTCAGTTACAAACGGTTGTCAAAATGCATGCTGTTGAAAAATAATTTGACAGTACATTCATATTTGAGCTTGACACAAATGAGAATGATTTGGGGAATAAATAAATATTAACAAGACTAATACTCATAGTTGGCAAGATGATGAGACTTTTGGAGTTACTGACGAGCCTGCACTACGAAGGAACTTGCAAACTTTGTTAAGGAATTCGTAAGTACATTTTGAAACTGGCGAGTGTTGTGATTAGCATGTTCGATTCACTGTGCAACTATAATAGTTATTTGTGTATCAAGGGTGTTAAGTAGATGTTTTTGCCCCGAGGGTGACTTCCAAACTCGAGGGTCTCTGACCCGAAGGGTTGGAAGTCGTCTGAGAGGCAAAAACATCTAGTAACGCCCGTGGTGCATACATACTTTATGGTTTACTAGTTCGTTGCTAAATAAACGAGAGTTCGAACCATTTTATAATTTTTCTTGCGTCTAAAGTGAACAGATGCATTGTAATAGTCATTTGTCAATATGACGTCAGATAATCAAAACAGAGCGTTTATCTAATTACTATTGCATAATTGTTATTGAGCTGATTTATTCGTACAAAATGAAAGAATATAGTGGAGTTCTTCTTGAAATGCTCGCAAAAGCTAACAAAACTACGGACAGTGGTTTCTAGAAAAATCTCGAAAAATATATAAAAATGTTGATGGTGTATTTGAGAGTTATATAATAGTGTGGATAACAGTGTAAATTGCGTTGATGAAACAGTACTTTTAGGTTATTTGCTTCTATTGCGAAACGTTATTTAGCATATATCATAACACCAAAAAATAACATTTTGAGGATGTTAGCCGATGTGCCTTACACATATTATTTCTACGAGTAGTACAGCAAAACGCATATACTATGTCTTTAAAAAAGGTGATACGTAACAGTGAAATGTGAGTGACTGGAGGCAATAGTATATTCATGGGAACAACCCAGAATTGCAATTTTCATATTAATAAAGCAAAACCAGGTTTATAACGTGTTATTTTACTTATTTGAAAATTATTCTATTTATTTATTGTATTTGCTCGCATCGTAACTTTAATAAATCGAATTCATCAAAAATGAATGTGTTGTTGGTATAAGAGCGGGCCATAAAGTATTCAAAAGGCCCGAGGGCTTAAAGAATCAGAAAGGCCCGCAAGGGTATTAACAATGCCATTACGTGTTTTGTTTGAGGTCCGTAAACATACAGCAATGAACTGGTAAACCATAAAAATATAACAAACTTGACAAGTGTCCTATTATGGAGAAGACGTAAGGGCATAGACACCAAGTATAACACTAAGAGGTCACCAGGGTAAGTGGCCACCCCACGTTATTTTCATACCTGAATGCCACGTCAACTCGTTTGATAGAGTAAATCTCTCACTGGCGGAGATTCTTTCTCTTATCTCAACACTAGCACTGTATATACTGGCAAACAATATTGCGGGATTTAAAAGTAGAAATTATTTGCCCTTGAAATTTGTTATATTCCGAACACTTTATTCCCTCTACAAATTTCAGATGAGTAAAAATAAAGTTTGAAGGTTTCTCATCCCAATCTTGGCAGTCTTAACTTATCGTCGTTAAATTTTTTATTTTTATGAACACTAGAAAATTAAATATGTGGGGGAAAGATATCATTAAACTACTGGGGTAAAATTGTTATCATGAATTCCGTTTGTGTCCCCTTGAAAAACGAATATAAAGAAAAACGGAAAATCAGATATTTTCTGGTATTGTCTTGTGTAAAAGGTCAAACATTTTTACCTTAATACGAAAAAAGCTGCGATTTAAGTGTGTCATCAATTTCCGTGCTTCGAATGTGAAAATAAATTAATATTTCAACATTAAATTTCATAAGAGAAAGAAAGGTTTTCAGAACATTCCACATAGAATACGGAAGAAATAAACTTACAATGAGGGTAAAAACATGAAATCATTACGATTAGACAAAGAAAAACAAACACGAAAATTTGTCAATTAACAAAAGTCTTTAAATGAAGAAAAGCTTCATACAGGAACAATAAAGGAATTTAGTAAATAAAGGATAGTCTTACAGAAAAAGAACGTCCTTTACTGCAAGAAAATTTCAATCGTATTCATTAGATCGAAGAAAGCAAAAGCAAATAACAAAATTAAAACTTTAAAAATATACGTACACTTTTACATCTGGTGTTTGCACTATTCGTTTTATTACATGTTTTTATCGAACCCATTGTGTTTTTGTTTTAAAATTCTTTCAGAAATTACACGACAAAGAAGGTTCATTTCACCCAAATTGAGATCTGAATTTTTGCAACCCACTGTTTTTTCCTACATTTCGATTAATTAAGAGGTAATTTTGAAATTCAATACAAAACCCAAGTGCCTACGGAAAGTCAAAACCAGAACTATGTGTGCGCGGCTGGTGGCCATGTCGGACACGAACAGTAAGCTTCAATAAGTATTTTTTTAAATATAGTCTTTTATTAAACTTCATTAATTGACACGAATTGTTAACGTTTTATTATATGTTAGTGTTGAAATTTTGGAAATTACATTTCCGTCATTTGATGCAACTCCCAGTTTGTTGAGATACCAGCCACCACTGGACCAAATATTCTCATGCATTAAAGATATATTATAGTATTACGATAATATCATTCCAATCTTTCATTCGATTTTCACTTCCTCGACTTACTACGTAACAGCGTAGTGTAATCGTGGACCAGAGCTCTAGCCTGAGCACTTTTCACTTAATGATCAGGGATTTTTCGGCAGAAAAACTCTTATTGCCGAGCCCTGGTAACGAGAAAGTGGATAAATCTTGTACTTGTGTAGTGAATTACTTCTAACACGTGTATTCATAATTCATGTTTTGCGGGTCCCTAAAATATATTGTGGGATACCGAAAAATCGATTGACAGCAAAACGTCTAACCAACTGTCTGTGGTCAATATGAATCGAACTCGAGGCCATGCAAGTTTGAAACGTGTATTTTAATTATTGGAGATACTTTACATGAAGTCCCAACATTTTCTAACTTTTCTTAAAAAAGCTCCAAAGTTTTATATTAACTTTTTTCTAGGATAGCGTAAAAGAATAACATTTCACATTTTCATTGAAATCCTTAATTTTTTGCAAATTGCTAAAGTTCAATTTTTTTCGGTGTCTTTCTACAGCTACAATATTGAAGATAGAGATTTTTTTCTTACTGGATCTATTGTCCGAAGGCAGATCTTGAAGTAAGGTCATGTACAATTTTTGGAAAATAAGAGTATTTTTCGTGCCAATTTGCGTGAAATATAGGCCATTAAAACATTTTAAAACAATTATTTTCTCAAAAACGTTTTCATTTTTTCTTGTTTTTCACAGATAGAGCAAACGTTGATAAAAAAATGGTGAAGGCCTCATTTTCGAGATCTTGTTTTAACTCTGAATTTTCGAAATTAAAAAAATGGAAAGTATAGGATAAAGTACCCGTTGTTGTTGCACCGATAGTTTATGAACGCAGTTAGTTTTATTCATTCATACAATATTGGCCAACTACTTCTATAACTCACATGGTTGAATTCGACATTTCTCAGCATTGAACGTGAAAACATTATTCATAACAAATACTCTTTCACTGCGTCAGAACTAATATCTTCTAACACAAATGGAAGATGAATTACTTGCTAACCAAAAGCAAATATCTCCTGCATAATTTTCTTATTTGACATTTCCCCCCACAAGTTCATTGACAGAAAACGCGATTCATTTTCGATGCTCCTACACGCACTAAAAGTTTGTGACATTTATTCTGAACCATCATGTATGTAATTTAAAAGAGTGCCTACATGTGGCAATGCATGTTACATGGAATTTCCCATCCCAGGATCATTGAGAAATGTTATACATCTCGAACCCAATTCCCATCTGCCTTAGAAGTTTGTAACATTTATTCCAAAACGCCCTGCATATAATTAAAGAGCGCCTGGCTGTTGCAGTGACGACCTCAAGCTGCCATCTGGGCCGGAGAGGCCTCTGTGGAAAGAGGAAATAGCGCTTCCTTTGGCGCAGAAGAGCCGCTGACGTCGCGGGTGCCGCCAACAAGTGGGCCCTTGTGGAACCCCGCTCCGCCCAGCGCCGCGCCGCGCCGCCTTCTCCTGCAGCCGGAGCCGCAGCGTCAGGGAGATCCCGCGCGTGCGGCGCACTGCCGCCCCGCGCCGCATGTGGTCCGCGTTACCCGAAAGCGGATACGCTCCGCCCGGGCTCCCGCGCCAGCCGGACTTCGACGCCACGCCCTCTCCAGAACGGGCTGCACTATACGGTATATTATGCAACTAGCACCGGGAGCGGTAGCTCAGTGCATCAACTGATGTCACTGCAGCGCCTCTGACCGGGAGGTCCTAGGTTCGAGTCCTGACAGCGCGGCAGGATTTTCGACACTAGCTTTTCAGCTAGGTCGAATTCAGTCGCTGTCGAGTCGAGAATTCTAGCGGCCGGCTGATCTGATCGGTAGTTTTCCGTGGTTTCTCCGATCAACACCAGGCGAATGCCGGAGCAGTACCCTATCAAACGGGCCACGGACTGCGCGCAATCTGCCCTTCCCATTCCTTGTCCTATCCTCTCCCCTTACACACACACTTACACTAACATGCACTACACTGCCACATATACCGGGAGACCGGTCGGGAGCTTAGAGATTGTCCCGGCTGGGGCGGTGCCCCGCTGGTGGGAGAGTCCTGGTTAGGGGGAAACCCCACTAGCCGACGGTAGGTCGGCGCCGGATCTCGTCATCCAGCGGGGGAAGATCACCGCCATCTCCCGAGAAAAAAACATTCACTACACCAACGGGACGAATGACCAGAGCAGTTGACGCGCCCAGAAACATGAATAAATCAATCAAGCAAGCAAATAGTTTTTAATGTTAAGCTTTATTGCATGAGTACATGTTTTGAAAACGAGGGTCGCCAGGAGCGAGTTTTCAAACTTGTTCGAATTGTTTCTTTCAACGCATTATACATTTATAAGATAATTAAATTAAATTCTTGGAAACAAATTTATTGGGACGTCACGGTTATTTGACATCTATGGAGAAAACAGGATTCAATTATTCGGTTTACCGCCACCGCCCCACGATTCGCACGCTGCTTTTGGCTGCATGTGCGTTGATGCAAATTATTCGTCCCATAGTCGACAGATACGTCGTCTGTGCCGTTGATAGTCATTTTATGAACGATTTCTTGTAAAAAATATTGTTTTTAATGCTGGAATACAAAAACGATTTTAAGGAACCATTCAAAAAATCCTTCCGCCAAATTAGGTTTCCTTTAAACACTTCGCCACCTTGAAACAATTTGTAACACAAATATAAAAACCCTATTTGAGGCGGATTGAATTCGACCCTCCCGCTCCTAATTCAATCAAAAATACGTTCATTAAAAATAAAAAAAATTCACTAACTTCATAATTTGACTTTATTATTTATAGTAAATATTACAAAACATATAGCTCATTTTTTGAAGAAAATATTTAGTATGAAACAAATAGACTTTTTATTTTATTTTGACGACAAAAATTGGGAAATCGTTTATTCTTCCTCCACGCTCTCCCCATTCCTTAGTTTTTATCACACTCGTGGGTACCTCCTTCCCCTGAAAGTGAACGAAGTTGTTAAAATGCATCTGACTTGAAGTGATAATTTTGCGCCTTTGTAGTAATTGCATCACCAATGGTGCTCAGAAACTTATCTAAATGGAATCTAGTACATGTATGGATCTAACTATATCAAATAAGACTGAACTGACTCTCGGTTAATTTTTGTCTCATTCCCAAATTTAAATTTTTTATGAGTAACTCAATAAACCTTACATAAATTTTCAAATGACATTCAACAGTAGCTGAACAATAATATTTGTAGCATTTCAACAAAATATCTGTTCACAGTCAATGTGAAGTGAAATGATTCAAATCTTGTTGGTGAGAAAGCACAGTATGTGTATGTACATCAGTGATACTGATGATGTAAGCTAATAAAATTGCACGAAATATTGTTTTTTTAAAATATTTTTTAGATACATTTATTTATAGTTACAAAATATTCAATATTAACTTATTGAAAAATTATATTCACGATGTGACTGACAAAATATCTTTTACATTTTGTTTCACTGTTAACTTGAAGTAGAGATTTCTTTTGCGTCTTTGATAAAGGAAGGTATTCGCAATACGACAAATGGTAGAAATGTGCAGTTATTTAATGTCAGTAAAATAACATTCGCCGAAAACTTGTTACTCTCAAATGATAAAGAATTTATAAAATAATAGATACCAGTAATATGTAGAAACAAAAAAAGCTATGATATAATATATTACAATCATAAAATATATAATAAACTAACAAATAAATGCATTAATACACTTAGAAGAAAATTCAATAGATGACACAATCTGTGAGAATAATTTCTTCCTACTCGCAAATTCCTTTGCGTGATCAGTTGACAACGTTACTCAATCTGGGGCCGCAAGCTAAACCTCTGTGATGTGGAACGCACTCAGGAAAAAAAGACCGCGGAAACCCGCAATGCCAAAAGTATAGTACTATGAGTGTCTCACGGGAACCTGAAGATAAGTAACCCTATCGTATCGTTAGGTGGGTTCGCAATTCGATATCCCTGTTCCGTGTCCGCGTCCAGGCTGGTTTTTTCGAGGGCACGCCGCACGCAAGACATGATGCGGAGGTACAGTCACTCGCAAGAGCGATGGTTTTGGGCAGGAAATGCAGCGTGGCGGAGAGACGAAAGTAACTTTATGTCATTTCTACTTATTTAGGCCGAAAATAGCACTTGTGTGTTTCTGAAACTTCGAGGGCAAGGAAGTGGGATAAAAGATACCTGTCCAGAAGCAAGGAAAGTAGCCATCTTCAGCATTTTCCCAATGGATTAAATATATTGGTCAAAATCTCGCACGAGATGATATGGAGGTTAGTTTTGTTCATTAAGATACAAAATTAAACTGAATCAATTTATGCTAACGAATTCTGTCGAGGAAAGATGAACTACATGTTTTGTTAGGTACGAATCAATACATTGTTTTACTGAATTAACATTTTATATACAAGTTACACAAAAACATGTGTTGGCACATAGACGGCCAAAATTAATTCAAATTTGCCGCCGTACTTAGAATTCAATCATTTATAACAATTCCTTGGCGCTAATTAACAGCAATGGGTATACATTTCGAACGTGCCGCATTGGATTTATAATATTACTTTCTGTAAGAATCGTGGGTCATTATTTTATATAACACTTATTTTATATAGGATAAGTATAAATATTGTCAATCATCTTTCTCCCCGCAGGTTCTCGTTTCATATGCGCATTGCAAGTTCATGTTCAGTGCGTATTTAAAACGTAATACAATTTTTGTAATTTGGTGATTTGTTACATTAGTATGTTGAAATGATTAGTAACATTCACAATTTTTTTACAAATGCGTGCCAAACATGAAATAACAACCAAGTACATTTCTGTACGAATAATGATAATGTAAATTGTGTCTAATGTTAGTATTCCTCGTAATCTGATCTGCTACATGCTGTACATGCTGCTACGCGCACATCAATTGAAGTGTTTCAAATAGAGAACATACTTGTATCTGCTTATGCTGCTCATTTTTGGAATCTGGGAATGATTTCTAGTTCTACAGTTCGGTCTGAGTACCCTGAACGGTCGTTCGCCAAACACCCGACAAAGCTGAATTCTGAGGACGATCTGTGTGAGCATCATTCAGTGTTGCTGGGGAGGCGTGGACGGGACTATGGCCTGGTCGGGAGAGAGGGCGGGGCGGTTGCGGCGGCTACGCTGCCCACAAGTAACGGGATATGCTGCGTCCTCATGAATGGACTCAAGTTCCCACTGGCGTAGACCCCACCTCCACCGCTTTCAACATCGTTGCCAGCCCGCCTGCGATCACATCGGCCTCCGCTCTGCCGGCAGCCCATCGCCACCACAGATCATTCCACACTCTACTCTATCCACACAAACATCGACCTTCCCGAGACAATTTGCCTGGAATCGGCAATATTTGGTTTCCGACCATGCTACATGTAAGAGGTAAGGTGAGAAATACTACTTTTACCATTGATACTAAAATGGAGAATTCAATCCCGGTGTGGTGTTGGAAAAAAGAAGAAGTAGAAACAGAAGATTGTTGAGTGTGTAAAATAAGTGAAACTTCAAATATGGAACAATGACAATATGAATAATTTATTTCAGAAATCCGACAAACGCCAATGCCAACAAGCATGTTAGCGGCGGACTATTGATCCATGACGATACACACATCATTTAGTGCATGTTTAACTGAAAAATATTCATTTATCAACTGCTTTAATATTAAAAAATTATTTTGAAATCCGAAAAATTGGGACACTTTTCCTCAGTTTTCTCGACATGAGAAATTTGGCGCTTAAGGGGATTCTGAAGGAAACGATTCTGATATACTGTTAGTGATTCCGGGTGTGTAAACTGCTAAGGTCATTAGTCCCGTAAGTCTAGTGCAAGTTTTTGCTTGGAAGGTGGCAGTGATCTTCCCCTGCTGTTTGGGCTAAATCCGGCGCCGACCTACTGTAGGCTAGCGGGGTTTTCCCCAACCATGTATCTCCTAGTAGTAGCATCGCCTCAGCCGGGAAAAGGTCTAAGCTCTAAGCTCCCGACCAGTCTCCTGGCACATAGTGTAGTGCATGTTAATGTTAATGTAAGTAAGGGGTGAGAATTGGTCAAGGAAGAGGAAGGAAAGATCGCGCGCGGTCCGTGGCTCGTTTATTAGGGTACTGCTCGGGCATTCACCGAGTGTTAATAAGAAAAAGCACGGAAAACTACCGATCAGAGCAGTTGGCCGCCAGAATTCTTCTCCAGACAGCGACTGAAGTCAACCTAGCTAACAAGCTAGTGTCGAAAATTCTGCTGCCGTCGGGACTCGAACCTAGGACCTCCCAGTCAGAGGCACTGCAGTGACATCAGTTGTTGCCCTGATATGGAACAACCAAAGCAGCCCAAAAGAAAGAAACTATCGCATTGATGAGAGTCAAGTCAAAGAATTGGCCATGGCACGTAAAAAAAGAGACCGATATCCCACAATGATTTACGCTAACGCTCCTAATGTGTTATTTCCTGATGAGCGTTGCAGCCAGCTTCGCCTCTTCAATTCTCAACCTCGATGAGATAGGCAAGAGATGGCGGTGTTCCGCTCCTGCTGGAAAATGAGATCCGGCGCCGAACTACAAGTTGACTTACGGACTTTCCCTTCCACAGTGTGTAATAGCCACCGCCGGGATAGCTCAAGCACCTAACTGGATTCCCAAAATAAGTGGTAGAGAAGTGTGTGTGTGTGTGTGTGTGTGTGTGTGTGTGTGTGTGTGTGTACGCTTGAAACCACGGTAAACTACCGATCAGAGCAGCAGGCAGCTAGAATTCTCTACCAGGCAGCAGCGAAATTCAAGTAGCTACAGCTAGTATCGAAAATCCTTCACCGTGGGGATACGAACCTTAAGACCCTTCAGAAGATCAGAAACACTGCAGTGGTAAAAACTAGAACAGTGAATCTTCTTAGACAACATGGTCCCTCCCTATAGCTGCTCTTGCCGCCCGCGACCCCTCCTTCATCCATACCCCGTTCAACGCCCCCACTCCTTTACCGCCTTCGACTCTCCCTCGTTCCCGTTCTTGCCACCGCCCAGCGCCCTAATCCTCGCCCCACAAACCGCCCCCGCTTCACCCATTGCCCCGCCCAAGGCCCCCGTCCCCGCTCTCGCCCCATCTCCGCCCCTGCTCTCACTCCCGTTCTTGCCACCGTCCACCACCCTCATCCCCGCCACACCTACCACCCAGCCTAACGCCCGCCGCACCCGCCTCCGTTCCCGACCCGTTCATCGCCCCCGCTCTCGCCCCGCCTTCGCTCCTGCCCTCGCTCCCGTTCTTGCCACCGCCCACCGCCCTCGACCTCGCCCTCGCCCCACACACCGCACCCACTTAACCCACCACCCCGCCCAACGCCCTCGTCACCGCTTCCGTCCCCGCTCTCCCGTTCTTGCCATTAGCCGCCCTACCCGCCACCCTCATCCCCGTCACACCCACCACCCCCGCCCCAACTACCGCCTCCTCCCGCCCAACGCCCCAATCCTCACCCTCGTCCACCGCCGCCGCCACCGTTCCCGCCCCGCCCACCGCCCCCGCTCTCGCCCCTGCGGTACACCGCCACATCGCCTGCCGTTACTTCCGCAGGCGCAGCTCCCGCACGTTACGAACTGTTGGTGGGAGCGCCTCCCTCCGCGTTGGGAACGGACGCGTGGGAAGCGAGGCGCAGGATGCGCAGGCGCTGGTGGCGGCGGCGCTGCCGACGCTGACATTTTAGTTTGCGCTGAAAGCGGAAATTCGAAACGAAAAGGAAGAACAGGAGGACTATGAAACATGCTGCGACTGTTCGGAATATTGAGATTGCATTAAAACTCTTTTATCGCACGGACTAGGTTACATCCCCTGCACATCCATCCGCTTCTTCCAATAAGAAACGGTATACCCCATCGAATTACATCCAAGTATTTATCGTAATGTATATAGAGGAATTGTTGTCTAACATACCCGTTCCGAATGGTAAATATACGAATTATTTGTATTAAATTAACTTTTTTCATATATGCTTGTGCTTACATCACAAAAATATAGAAAGTTCGTTTAGTTCACATTGGACATTTTTTTTCATCAATTGCAATTCATTTTCGGTATAGAATAATGTTCATTATCTATTGGATGTACTCACATTTCGTGTTCCTGTTTCACCTTCACTAATTAATAGTAAGTATTTTATAGGATAAGTGGTTTCTAAGAATCGTACATTGTATAATTTGGGGAAGTTGGTAATTTGTCTATCAGCGATGGTTTAAGCAACAGAAATGTATTCGATTCAAACATGATTTTTAGAAAAATGTACACGCAACGCATACGCAAGGACGAAACGCAAAGCTGAATAGCGATTGTGCGTTTTTCGTTTTTATTCTGTCCTCCAAACGGAAAATTAGTTATAACTCGGGAAGACAAACATTTAATTCTATTAATTAATTGATACGATTGGTCTGTAACCGACTTGAGTTGTTTACTCTACGTATTTGATGACGAAAACAGTTTTCATCATCTATCACTCCTAATAAACACTCAGTGACACAACTCTCGGAAACGACTGTCGAGACGAACCTTCTCCACATCCTATCAGGTTCGACCTGTCGTAAGTTGACACTGATACCCCTTACTCGATTTCAGGAACTGGCTAGTCCACACAAGTAGATACCCTGGCTCAGAATGTGATCTTGGCTGACCTCATCTCTAACTCCGTGAGTCTCTTTTCGCTTCTATGAAGAGACGAAACGCGGAAGAAATGAATTCACTCGCAAACCGAGCGCAGGAGAAAAAGACACTAAAATACTCTTTTGCGTTTGCAAAGAATTCATTTTTTTAAATATTTTCCGTACATATGTATCATTACTGCTTTTGTGGTACACAACAAATTTACTCTCAATTAAAAAACAAAAGATGATTCGAAAATGTATTAAAAATAATGTCATAAAATGTGAAGCAAAAGGATTAACAAATATCTCACAGTCCTGGATTTTAATTCAAACGCAAATGACTGTAGCAGTGCGGTCAAACAAAAAAGATAATAATCTACTTTTATGGGCATTTTCAATATCCATTTTTATATGCAAAATAAAAGTGTTATCATGCATAAAAAATCTACTGTTTTCGAATTTTACATGAAGCTTAATGCAACGTTTATATCCGTAAAAGTTAGTAGAGGCGTTTTAATAATGGAGATCAGAGGAAATGTATCATATTCTGACATGCAATTAAGAGATATACTCATAACTCAGTCCTAATGATCTCTCATGTACTTCGGAATAAATGGACAAAAACTTGTGCTTCTAACTTTTGAAAATAGGAGCTAACATAATTTGAAAGTGCTGCGATAGAGTTCAACACAATTCAAACAACAAATTGTATATTTTGTTGTAGAAGTATGTTACATACATTTTTATCCCTCCTTGTATCATTGTATGGTATACGTGGAAATCAATTTCAACTAATTAAGAATATTCAATACAGTTTCATTACAAAATAGCAACCTTTGAAGAAATGAACAATGTCAAAAGGGAACATGATTTATTATTTTCCACTTTCATGTTATATAAATATGAAAGCGGAAAGACCATCTTGGTACACTGGTACATGGCACTGGTACACTTCCTTGTACTAACGACGGAAACAGAACGGGATGCAATCGAACATGCCTTTCTGAGGAAGGTGGGAACAGGCTTAAGAAAAGTTGACCGACGGATGCAATGGGGATACGGATTTGTAGAATGTAAAATTTCGTTCTTATCAGATCTTTTACCTTTGATCAATTTCGTGAGAAAGGCTGTTCAAATAAGCAGTGGCGTAGAGTAGGAGTCCGCCGTGCAGAGCGGAGGAAAATTTCACCGCCCCCTCAGTTAAGTATTTCAATTTAAAAGACAAAAATATAGAGAAATTCTAAAGAACTTTTCGGCAAAAACAATCATCATTATTGTGTATTGTACAGGTTACAAATGAGGATTGGATTCGTCAACGAAAGTATTGTAGACGTTTCAAAACAATTACTAAAAAAATTAAAAAATTAACTTACTTTACTGAAACTTACTTGTTCTGATTTTTGTATTTTAATAAATTAAAGCGTGAACAACGTAGGAGATAGACAAACAGTTAACTAAATTAAAAACGTAAATGAAATATTTAATACACACATTATCGAATGTATACATACACGAACAACACAACTTTTCAAGAAAGTTCACTTTAACAATTACTGCACGTACTTATGAGCACTAAAATCACAGTTTCGAAAGAGGATACATATTCACGATTACGTTTAAGTGAATTGGGCCACTGACGATCTATCGAATCTTTCTTTCAATTGTCAACGCATCACTCATGGACTACTGTGAAGAGACTTATCCGTACTGTAATTTATCGTGTTATTATAGAATGTTGAACACTCTACTTTATATGATAGAAGACATTCTCGCTTAATATTAGTCATAAACAGTTTAAGCAGAAAATAAAATACGGGAAATCCCTACAAGTCAGTGCAAATGGTGTTGCCAGTCGCTACAATAAGCAAGATGTCATTATTATACATTCATTTAAAGAAGTCACAGAATAAGTAATGAAAGATTATGTGCTCATTTCAATCGGTCCGAGTCATAGGTGCGACAAAAGATATAAATGAAATGGTTCAATTTTTTACTAGATATTATTATTTATTGTGAAAATTGCCGGCCCCTAAATGTGCCGCCTGGGACAGGCTAACCCTACCGGCCCCACTACGCTCCGCCACTGCAAATAAGTGAAAATTAGGGCTAGTTTTACTTATTATTAAGGTACATTTTTAGTCAAAAAATAAAACGATGTTAAACGGATTGTAAAAAATTGGGTGTCATGCGGGTGGGGTGGAGGGTGGAGAGTGGAAGGCGGATAGCAGAGAAAAAAGGAGGAGGGTGGAAGGAGGGAGAAGTGAAGAGGGAAGAGGAAAAAGGGAAGAGGGAAGAAGAAGTGAAGAGGGAGAAGGAAAGAGGGACGAAGGAGGAGGATGGAACGAGATGGGCGGGAGGAGGGAGGAAGGAAAGGAGTGGAGTGATGAGTGAGGGGGAGGAGGGAGTAGGCAGGAGGGAGGAAGGCTGAGGGTGGAGGGAAGGATGACGAGGGAGAAGGGACAGAAGGAGGGACGGGGAGAGGGGACGGGGAGGAGGGACGGAGGAGGGGCGGGGAGAGGAACGGGGGAGGATGGAGTAGTGAGGAGGGAGGAGGGAAAAGGGCAGTGAGCGGCGGGTAGTGGGCGTTATCCTTCGTGACATCCGGTGTCTGTTCTCGCTCACAGCGCCGGGCGAGCCGCTTAATCCTGGCCGGGGCTAACTTTATAGAGTGCAGGTTAACGTCTCCCATGACAGCACGCGCCCGTCAGCCCGGTGCCGGCGCTGACGTCCTGTGTTGCGGGTGACGGCGTCGGTGGCGGCGAGGTGGTAACAGAGCGGGCAGAGGAGGGGGGGGTTGGAGAGAGAGAGAGAGAGAAGACAAAAGAGGTGAGCGTGGTAGTGTTGATGCGGTCAGAGAAATCAGGATGCAAATATAGCATGGTATTTTAAAAGGTTGGGCGAATTTCTTACTGGTTTGCGCGCAAATAAGTATGTCGTCAGTTAACTAAAATGGCCACTTGACACTAACACAATCGTTTCGATGAATAAGTCGGCAAATGCAACAGTTTAATAATGGAATATTTGGCTCTCATAAGAAATTGAAAGAGACCACTCAATGTCGATTTTAAAATAATGTCGCATAATGTTTACTTCATTGTTATAATTGATTTTAACAATGAAGTATTTCTAATTACTCTAATATTTATCTCACCCACAGGACCCATGCCACGTCATGCGGGGAGTGAATACACTGCTACATTATTTTCCTTGTATCATAAAGAAATTGGTGACAGCGGGTGTGGAAATGAGCATGGCTTCGAAACGGGATATTGTGCTCGCGGTAGCTGTGTCAAACCTGATGTGAAATGCAATGGATCTTTGAAATAATATGAACTGGTGCTTAAAGACTCTTGCAATACTTGCACTAGGAAAATTCTTTAAACTCTCGATTGTAATAGGCTAATTGGTTCGATTTTATGACACAGATACAGGCGTATTTATATCGATACCATTTGGAAAATATTGTAAAGAATCGACTTTGGAAGTAGTATCTGTGTACCTCGACTCAGCGGAGAGGTCGAAGTGAGGGAACAGGAAGAGCAACAGTGTTTTCTTGCCATGTATCACTGGAAGACGGAAGATGGTATCATTTGATCATACAAGAAGTAAGTTACACACTATACTGTTTTGTAATTAAGTCTCTCCTACACTAAACCAAACTTCTCCTCTCCACGGTACCCTTGTTTAAAATACTTTAACTGCCTTGCCTTTCACTGTGTGTGTGTGTGTGTGTGTGTGTGTGTGTGTGTGTGTGTGTGTGTGTGTGTGTGTGTGTGTGTGTGTATGGTACGTGTAGGGAAAACTTAAGGAAATGAATGAAATTAAGATACTAATAGTGTGATATTCGAGTTCGATAACAAACTGTCGAAGTTGAAGTACATACCTATAATGCTAATATAGTAGTAATTATTATAGCTTTACTGCTTTGTCTTTATTCATATTCATCTCATATTTCTGAATATGCTTAAACTAAGTTTTCGTAATGGAAACGTCATTGAAGTAGAATTAAACGTGATGAAATACAAGAACGTGAAAATTTGAAGAGACGTTTAATCTATATTACTAATTTCCAACGCGAGCAGAAAATGAAAGAGAACTACACAGCCTCTGGCCAAGGTTTCTTTAGATACCAAAACTCTTGAAAAATTCAAAACCAATGTAATAGTTTCGATTGAAAAAGCCTAATATTTGATATTAGCGTTTAAGCTCAAAGCCCTTTAATCTCAAAATGTTAAAATTGAAAATATTTGAGACGTACGATAAAACAATCTATTTCTCTAAACAGTTGAAACTGCCCAATAGAAATATGAAATGTTGAAGACAAATGAGTTGCAATTGTATTCTCGAAACGAGATAAGTAAGAAATCGAGCAGAAGGCTACAGACAGTGACAGAAGGTAGTCGGATGAAAAGCAAGTAGACATTCAAGGAAGATGGTTAGGACGAGTAGTAAAGATCTTGAACTTAGTTTGAAGAAGTAATTAAGGAATAACAAGACTTCGGGCAAGAAGCTATGAAAGTACATAACAAAAGTGACATAGTAGCAGGTAAGTCATAATAACTAAAAGGTGAAGAAGACAGAACGAGTTGGACACACAAGGTGCCATCAGCCAAGTACGCAAAGAGGTACAGCGAAAAGGAAGTTAAAGGACCTTTTTTAAATTTTTGTAAGAAGATCTAATTTTGTCACTAAAATAATAAATACTAAGTTTTATAATGAGAAATAGTACGAGAAAGAAAACAAGACCTTGAAAGATCCATAACCAGTTAAAGAACAAACGAATTAAATTGTAGATTTAAAGGTGTGAATGAGAATTCTATTTTGTTTCTTGTAATTGATTTTAGTTTGCTGTCTGTATTAAGAGGTAAAATATACCCGTATGAGTTTCATGATTGTACATGTTGTTATATTTAAATATTTACAGCAGAGTCGATAGATAAGGAACATTATATTTAATTAAAAGTGTAAATCAAGCAGTTGCGATTCATCACAGAATGTTTAAAATAATAAATGAGAACACGTAACCATGCATATTACCGAGCTGGAAAACAATATGGGTTTCATTAAATATTAAGAAAGTCACTTCTGAAACCTATAGGCAGAACTTTCAACTGACTACAAATAATACAAAATTTTCTATGATTGTGGATAGTTGATTCCCCAAAGATTAGTAATTTGGGAACTAACCTACGATAAGAAAACAGTATTCTGGGTAACAATAATAGAACACAGACATCGATAATACAGAATTATTAAACAGAAGAGATCTGTGCGGTGCTGATAAGAATTATTTTTTATTTTGGAGAAAGGTTGAGAAATTACGCTGCATATTCTACGCTATTGCAGTATTCATGAGACACTTTTTGTTAAAATATGTATTTCAGGGTTATACGAAAGTATTTTCTTATTTTTTCTGAACTCGCGTGCTCCTTTTAGTATTTTGTGAAGTTATGTTCAGCGGCATTTTTGTAGCTGCAGACCATTAGTAGTTATTGTCATTAGGCCTACAAGCAAATAGGGGATGTAGATCAAATAAGGGAAAATAGGAGTATTCTTTCGTCTCTAACTTCAACATACGTGTTTCGATTGTTCTTTCGCAAGTTTGTAACGGATGCCGGCCGTTAAGTATGGCTTATTTCTGTTTGGATGCGTTAAGTCGATAGAACAGTAGAGCATTACGAAACGAATGAGCTTACCGTGGGAAACGTGGTCATACGTACGTCGCAAGCTCACGTCTAAATTGGCGCTCGAGACTGCCTCCTAGGGTGTATCCTCGGAGATGAGAGAGCTCGTGAAGGCGGATCTCGAACTCTTTGGAGCGACTCTGGGAAAACGCCCCCCCCCCCCCACTCGGCGGATAACGCGACGCCCCGCTGCGAGCGGCGAATGCAAATGGGGGGCGTTTTCCCGCCTCTTCCGGAGACAAAACCTGGGTTTCCCGAACGCCCAAATAAAGGGGGCGTTTCCCAAAGAGGGAAGGAAAAGAGGTAAGAATTATTCGCGAGCGAAAATGTCTCGTTTTCAAGTGTTGCCAGCCTTGCACCAGCCACTTTAACCTCGAAAAAAAAAAAAAAACAACAAAACATTACTCCTACCAGAATTAAATGCCATTTCCCCAAAAAATTTGTTCCGAAACTCTTAAATTATTGCTGCATTGTTTTTGTTCCAGTCACACGTTTTTGTACAGAGAGCATTCAATTGTATATATTCACACAGTGTCTGATATTTCTTTATTGTAATTTTGACTTTATTTGGCATTGTGGGAGTGTTCAGTCTGAGGTGACGAGGAGATTGTAATATAGTATCTTACAGCTATTAGAGAACATGCCGTATTATCTTCGCGCGATGGATCCAAAACACTTCAGTGGTTTACACAATAAATATAGTAGCAACGGAAACAAGTCTGGTAGGATACTGGAACATTTCACAGGAAAAAGACTATCAGTCTGGGCGAAGAAGAAGAATACTGTTAGGCATGGAATTAGGAACAGAAGTAACTGACGTTCCAGAGAAATCTGAGAAATGATAATGAGAAAAATATACTGTCTATAATACAATATTAGTAATTAATTATAAATAATAATAATAATAGAGGATGTCATCGTGCATCAATTATTCGTTTATATCTGCAGAAATAACTCGCCAGGGTCACGAGAAAAGAGATACAACAAAACTAGTTTCCTCAATAACAATACAGTACAAAAGGTACTTAAATGGTCTAAGCGGGTGGAAGGAGCCTTCAGGTGTTGAGAACAGTAGATTTTTTTCTTGGTATTAATTTCGTTGGATATAATATCATTTTGGCAATTCATATTGAATTTTCTGCAATAGTAATACCAAAACAGAGACGGAAACCCCATGTAGAAAGCAACATCAAACCGGGCTTGTTTCAGGCAGCTTAACGGGCAATTACTTTGTAATCTGTGAACGTGGGAAGGCCCCTAGGTGTGCCTTCGGTCTACGCAACGGTCAACTGCTCCCACTTGATTGGCGCCATACACGTGTAAAGACATCGTGCTCGACTGCCATCGAACCAAACGCATGGTGTCATCGCACATCAGTGAACATCGTAGTTCTGGAGGCACATCTACTAAACAGAGTTTCAACGTATACACAAAGAGGGGCTTTTTAAATGCCACCTACCTTCAATATGTAAATCAATCAATGATTTTTCAAGAATTGAAAGTAATAATATTATCCTTCCGTGATTTATTAATTAATATTTTGATGTTTCCGAGCGCATTAACTCTAATGGTCTTTGGATCCGTAAGTGTAGTGCATATAATATGCCAGGAGGTGGCGATGACCCTCTCGCATTGAAACTAGAGATCCAGCGCCGACCTTCACGTCGACTCGCAGATTCTCCTCTGGAGGTAACTACGCCAGCGGGGCACCGCCCCAGCCGGAACAAGCTCTGGTATCCCGACATGTGTAGAAGTGTAGTGAGCGTGTGTGTGTGTGTGTGTGTGTGTGTGTGTGTGAGAGAGAGAGAGAGAGAGAGAGAGAGAGAGAGAGAGAGAGAGAGAGAGAGAAATGGGAGGTGATAAAAAGAAGAGGGAGGAAAGTTCGCGTGCATCCTTTTTCCTAAGGTACTGCGAGGACATTCGCTTGATATTACTGATCGGAGAATCCAAGGAAAACGAACGATCAGAGCCAGACGCCAGGATTCTCCTCCAGACAGCGCAACCACTGAAATCCATCTACTTATCCAATTAGAGTCGAAAATACACCACCGCTGAGAGCCAAACCCTAGGACTTCCCGGTCTGAGACGCTGCAGTAGCCACAGTAGTTGCTCTGATGCTCCTCAACCGGTGTCCCGTGCTCAGGAGGCGAAGGCGCCGGAGCAGAGTCGGAGCTCGACAATTTTGGCCTCGAGGCAATGCTCAAACGTACCCCCGAAAGACATGAAAAATGTAGAAGTCCTATCAAGCAAATCTAAGAGTTATTTTATTTCAACAAGTATCAAAAATTACAAAATTTAAGCTAGAAACAGTTTCTTAAAATATATTTTAAATAATAGTTTTAAGTAAAAGTATTTAGTGGTCAAATCCACAATATCCACGGGGAGTTAAAAATGCTAAAAGATGTGTTTAGTTAATGTTTTAAAAAATAACGTCTTGTTAAATACAGGAAATAATCGTCTCCCATATTATTTCAGTAGCATACATAACTTTTTCTGTTCTCCCACGCAACCGATTGTAATAAATAAGAAGTCTAAAGAAAGATAATTTCACGGAGACGTGACGAATTGCACTTTGATTTTAAAAATATGAAAGATTTGTTTACAAAAAACGCATCTAAATAGTCATGACAAATGCAACCCGCAGTACTCGTTATATCTTTAAATAACTCTTAAACGAAGCATTCTAGGGCCCTAAAAACTAAAATATTGAAGCCAAAGGCCTCAAAGGGCCATTTCTTATACCGTAATCTACAGGATGAGATATTATTAGATGCTGTATTACATTTTTGCCGGTTCGGTGTTAATCGATACTCCCAATACGACCTTATACATGAAGAAATACAGAATATATTCCCAATGTACACACTGGTTTGTGCAGCCTGACAAGGTTTATTTGAATAATGATTAATTTAAGATTCGCTCCCACAGCAACAACTACAAGTACTATAATAGTTGCTTGACACAGATGAAGATTGTTTCTTACGAATGTAGTGCGACCATTCATTTAACGTTTTGCCGTGGTCTACAGGTGCTGTGTGCCTAAATGTGGAAGGAACTATGATGGAAACGAACCACATTTTCCAAATTTCAGTTTCACTATATTCTAAGCAAAAATTAGAGTGGGGTTTAACAAGCGAGAGTTCTCGCACGGGTACGTTAGTAAATATAAATTTCAGTAGAACCTATTTTAATGTTAGCGCCATTTGATTCATTTAATACAGTCCTACCTTCTACGTAATGACTATAATTAAGTATTTAAGGTAAACAATTCATTGAAAATTTTATGAAATATCTTACTGTACCGCGACTTAAAAAAATTAAGATTTTCTCGATTTCTAATTTATTTTTCATTCTTTTTACTATTTTTCCCCATCAGTCCCATCATCGGGCCCTTTGACTTGCGGGGCCCCGGGCGATCGCCGCGTCTGCTCACGCCTAGCGCCGGCACGGTGGAAGGTGACCCATTCTCACGGCGCGGCGTCGACCCGCTCTGCGGCTTGGGAACCGCCCCGGAACAGCGGCGCCGCGCGGAGCGGGACGGGCCGGGGCGGTGGGCGGGGGCGGGGCGTTGGGCGGGGGCGCGGGGCGGGGCACGGAGGGGGCGCGGCGGGGTAGGGCGGGGCGGGAGGGCGGGGGCGGGGCGCGGAGGGGGGCGGGGCGCGGAGAGGGGCGGGTCGCGGAGGGGGGCGGGGCGGGGCGGGGGGCGGGACGGGGCGCAGAGGGGGGCGGGGCGGGGTGGGGCGGGGCAGGACAGGGCGGTGGGCGGGATGGGCGAGGCGGCCGGAGAGGAGCGGGGCGAGGCGAGGTGGCGGGGAGGGGAGGTGGGCGATTCGGGGCGGGGAGGATCGTGGTGGGGGGCGTGGCGCGGGGCGGAACGGTTCTCATTACGGCGCCCCTCCCATTACGCGCTATCCGCGTATGGCCGTCGTAAAACGCGGCCGCGCTCCCGCGCACGCACCCGCACGCTATCAAGGCCACGGCCGCAGTCGCGCCCACGCGACGGCCTACCCAGCTTATTCAGGGGGCGTTAGACACTTTCCAGATAGGCGGCGGCTTGGAGCAATTTCGGCTGGTTGGCTGGTTCGTTGGTTGATTAGTGATTCCGTGCGCGTCAACTGCTAAGGTCATTAGTCCCGTAAGTGTAGTGCATCTTTATCGCGGAAGATGGCGGTGATCATCTCCCGCTGGATGGTGAGATCCGGCGCAGACCTACCATCAGCTAGCAGTGTTTCCCCAACCAGGTATCTCCCACCAGCGGGGTACCGCCCCAGGCGAGACAAGCTCTAAGCTCCCGACTGGTCTCTCAACATGTGTGGTAGAGAAGTGGATGTAAGTGTAAGTGTGTGCACATAAGAGGTGAGGATGGGAAAAGGAAGACATAGGTAAGACCACGCGCGAAAGATCCGTGGGCCGTATGTTAGGGTACGGCTACATTTGTCTGGTATTGATTGGAGAAACCACGGAAAACTACCGATCAGAGCAGCCAGCCGCTAGTATTCTCCTTCAAACAATGACAGAACTCGACTTAGCTATCTAGCTAGTGTCGAAAATCCTGCCACCGTAGGGACTGGAACCTAGGAACTCTTGGTCAGAGGCACTGCAGTGACATCGGTTGATGCCCTGAGCCACCTGTCACGATTAAAAGAGATTCGGGAAATGCTTTTTCGGAACGCACACCCCCATCGTAGGTTGCTTAGCGAACGGTTTTGTCATGATGTCGTGACCTTCTCAAATCTGAAATGCATTTCACCGCATGCGGTGGTCTTCTTCAGAGCTTGCACTTTTGGTTCCTCTCAGCAGCCCACTATCAGTGCTTCGTCACGGTGGCAGGCGCCCGCACGAAGAATCAGCCAGTTTTAGGGGGCGCATTGAACACTTGACCGGTAAGCAGGGCGGACGAAAGTAGAGAAATATTTGTTGTGAAATAACATTTTTGCAGAGCCGTGTCATAGGTTAGTTCGCGGAACTGTATACCATCAAATCGTGTCCTCAAATTTGAAATGCATTTTTGCTCATATTTATTAAGTCATATTTAAAACCTGCGCTCTTAGTGAATAATAAAGAAAAAAGCTTTCGTCAATAAAAAAGTCTATATTAATTCTGAATTATCTAATTAAATAATCCAAGTTTTGTTAATTGTCCTGACGAATTTTTACTTTGTTTTGTCAGTTGAATATCATTTAAAAATTAATATACTTTCAAATTAAATATCCTCTGCGCGTGAACTTCAGTGGTTACTAGTACAGTTTTAAAAACATCGATGTTGAATAAAATCGGTGGTTTGGGAGCGATATTTCATTAACTTCGATGTTTTAATTTTGAGCATCGATGTACAGAATCGTCGATGTCGCATCCCTAGTGCGGGCGCAGGATGCACCGCGAGTAGGGATGACAAAAAAACATTGATGTTTTTAAAACATCAATGGTTTCCACCGGAAACATCGATATATTAACATCAATACTTTCCTTTCGATGTTTTCTTCAAATCGATATTTTGTTGCAAAAACAGATTTTTTTAAATTTCAATTTTTTAAAATATTTTTTAACATAAAGGGTTTAAGCACGTTGAAGAGTAGCAGCAATCCACAGCAATATCGTTGTTTTACGTCATCCTCTTTATCACGCTGCACATTTCGCCTCTACAGCGGTCTGCCTCTGCAGAAGTTTGGGAGCTGCTCGTGTTATGAATGTATGTTATCGCCAGGCGTGTAACTGCCTGAAATCGACTGTGAAAGACGAAATCGTTAGCAAAAAACGATGTTCTTTATTGTTAATTTTATTCTTTACATTCTATAATAGTTTTTACTACCATTCTACTAACATACTGGTGACCAAACAATAAAATATATCCCTTTTACGTACTGTAATGAGAAATGGATAGGATAATTTCATGTTTATTAGTCTATAGTTTAAAAAAGAGGTTTTAAATATAGATGTTTTCATCAACATCGAAAACTCTTTGGCGATATATCGAAACATCGATGTATCGATGTATTCATCAACATCGAAAACTCTTTGACGATATATATATCGAAACATCGATGTATCGATGTTTTCATCAACATCGAAAATTATTTATCGATGTATCGAAACATTGATGTATCGATGTTTTGGTAAAATTTGCCGTCACTAGCCGCGAGTGTCCGGGGCTCCGCGCCGAGCGCTTGTGTCGCGTTGCTGAGGGCGTCGACCGCGGCGCGCGATGATGGCTGCGCGGTCACGGCCACCCCCGCCTCTACAAAAGGCGCCAGCGGCTCCTTCTTCCACGGCCGCCCCGCCCCCGCCCCCGCCCCCGCCGCCCTGCCGAGACGCTGCGTCCGACAGGCGCGGTTAATCGCGACACGGCGCCCGGGGCGCGCCTAACGGCGAAAAGATGAACCCGAAAAGAGCGTCATTAGCGCGAGATTGATACGAGGCGCGAGCGCCGGGGGCGAGGAGTGGGGGGGGACGGAGGGGGAGGAGGGGGATGCAGAGAAGGAAAGCAGAGGCAGGAGCAAGATGCCGGTGGAGGCGTGGGCGGTGAAGTACTTTGTGATGGGGATTCCATGAAGAGAGAGGTTCTCAGAAAATGTGACGCCACCCAAGGGGAAGTGTTGGTGACGAAGAAGGCAAGTACAAAGAGATATGAAGTAGCTGAAGAAGACGGAGGTGAGATTACGCAGAGCAAAAGAAGAAGCTGGGTTGACAACAAACAATGAGATACACGCTTAAAAAATTTGAAATAATGGAGGAAGGAAAATGAACTATATGAAGAAGAAATGGAAAAGAAGGTAGAAGAAGTACTTGTAGCAAGAGAGGACCCGGTGGAGGCAAAGGAGAACACACATTTTAGGTAGTGGTCGCAGGAAATTTGGAACGATGTGGAATTGAGGGTCCAGGAAGAGATGACCTATGAACGAAGGTGGTCTGGGTAGATACGAAGACACTGGCAAGTTCAGACAGCGTGGACCTCCCGTCTCGCGGTGCGACGTCAGCAAGGAAAAGGACGACGAAGGGCGGCAGTGGAGATGAACGACCTCCGGCAGGAGACTGATGAAGGTTTCCAGGAACGAGAAGGGGAAGACGAGATTTTGAAAGGTAGGTAGCTGCGAACAAGTGGCGAAGTCTCACAAGGTGCAATAGCGTCTGTACTCGTTACAAAAAGATTCAAGATTGATGGGTTTCAATGTGAACCCTCACCTTTGCGTGAAGGAAACAAGAGTTGACTCTTGGTATAAACATTTTGAAATGTTGTGATGCGGTTTAACCATGCCATATTTAATTGCTCAAAGTAACATTAAATTATATTCAGAGTATAAATTCTTATTTGTGATTACAACATTTGTAAATGCCTTATTTAATAAGTCATTAATGAATTAGCAAAAGTTATTTCTTCACTGTTTGCCATATTCAGCAAATAAAATGTTGTATCCACATAATTTCTCGAAATATGAGAGTTCTTTTAACAAAAATAGAGCCATTGATTTGTAGTAATACAATCTAAACTTCGTCTTCAGTAGTGACATATCAATTAATGAATTATAATATATCGTCAGACTTTGGAAATGAAACATGTTGCAATAAGGTAGACTTCCGTTTATTCTGTAACTCTATGTGTACAAGTACTACCAAACACTACCAACCCGCAATTTCATTTACAAGTATAAAACTCTAGCAATTTTTTTTAATAACATGGTAATATTATTTAAACTGTACCATACAAATCAATCTTGGCAGCATTTCCCCCTCTGTCCAAGAAATATTGCTTTTCGCAACGCGTCTTCGGCCATCACACTCTGCCCGACGACGGCCTCAGCGGAAAATGATTTCATTCGGTCGCTGCCCGCGTACATTTGTAAGTCGTATGGGACAAGAAATACATGGCGGAGGGCGCGCCCTCTGCGGAGACGCAGGCAGGAAGGGCGCCGGTCGCGACTAAGGGCCGAGCCGGGGCGCGCGGTCCCAAGGGCAAGGGACGGCGTGGTAGGGACATCTCTGTGCTCCGCCGAGCGGGAACGGCAGGGCGGGGCAAGGCAGGTCGGCAGAAGGGTAGTGTGGGGCGATGAAGGCGATGCGAAGTGATGTTTGGGTATGTGGGATGAAGTTTGCCATTCGAGTGAAACGATGTGTGACGATGAGTGGAGACAGGTGACAGTGTGCGAATGTGTGAGGCGATGTGGGGCGGTACAGGACAATATGAGGCGATTAGGTTTATACGAAATGGGGCGATATGGGCGATGTAGGGCAAGGTGGAACGATGTGGGGCGACAGGATGGGGAGTACAGGACTATGAATGACAATGAGGGTAGTGCGGGTGGTGCACGCCAGGGCGCAGCAGAGCAGGACGGGTGAGAGTGGCGGGATGGGGCGGGGCGGGGCCGGGTGGGACAGTCCGGGCAGGGCGCGGAAAGGCGGGGCAGGGCGGGGAAAGGCGGGGCAGGGCGAGGCAGGGTGGGGCAGGGTAGGACAGGGCAGAGCAATGTGGGGCAGAGAGGGACAGGGCTGGGCAGGGCAGAGGGGCTGGACGGAGGCCAGGGGGTAGGACGGAACGGGGGGCATGGCGGGGGTCAGCGGGCCGGGGTCAGAGGGCCGTGGGCAGGGGGCAGGGCGGGGGCAGGGCGGGGGCAGGGCGGGGGCAGGGCGGGGGCAGGGCGGGGGTAGGGCTGGGGGGCAGGGGGCAGGGCGGGGAAAGGGCGGGGACAGGGCAGGGCCGCGGGAGAGCGGGGGCAGGGCGAGGACAGGGCAAGGTCAGGGCGGGGACAGGGCGGGGTCAGGGCGGGGGAAGGGCGGGGGCAGGGCTGGGGGTGCAGGCGGCAGGGCGGGGATCAGGTCAGGTGGGCAGAGGCAGGGGCAGGGAACTGGGGGGCAGGGTGCAGGGTGGCAGGGCGGGGAGGCAGGGGGCAGAGCAGGATGGAGGGGAATGGCGGGACGAACGAGGCGATGCGGGGGCGCCGCGAAGGAGACGCGGAAGGGCACCCGGCCGCCCCGCGCCATCCATAAATCATCAGGAGCGACCGCTAGGGCGCGCTGTCGCCGCTGACCGCAACGCACAATGGCCGCCACGCACGCACGCACGTGCTCACGCACGAACAAGCGCTGGCGAGGGCGGCGGCCGCCCTCTGGCCCTCCTCGGCCGCACTAAGACCTCAGAAGTTCCCCTCTGGAGTGCAGGGCGTAATGAGAGTTGCCAAACTAGCATTCTGCACAATAAATGCAGAGGTCGACAACAGTGGTAATGCTCATTTGAACCTTGACCTTCCTGCAAGCGGATCTGCTAACGTATCAGCGACCATGTTTTATCTCACGTACGATGGAATAAAATTTGCGGACGTTACTGTGTCAGTAAGAACAAGTCCGTTGCGCATTACCGTGAGTAAAGCTGGGGAATTTCCATTTTCTTAAGTGCTTCACTTATCTTATAAAAAGAAAGTGTAGATTTTACTTTTTCGCTACGGAGAAGAGAGAATATTATGTAAAGCGAAAAACGGGGAATTTTCGGCACAAATACTCTTGTTCCAGGGGCCCTGGTAACGAAAAAGTGAATAAATGTATTTGCTAAATTTAAAAAAGTAATCCTCTAACGCGTGTGTAGCTAGATACCATATTTTTGTGGATCCTTGATGCCGAAAAATTGAATGACGTCAAATGTCTGTCCGTCCGTCTGTAAACAACGCTAGCGGCTAACCGGCCGATTTTCACCAAAATTTATATTCCCCAATCGATCTGGCTGATGTCGTGACCACTTGAATTTGAAACCGATATTTTAATTTTGGGGGGTACTTAACATGAAGTCCCAGGAACATTTTCCAAATTTAAAAAAATGGTTCCATGGTTTTTGATTATTTTTTTGGTGTGAAGGACGTTGAATAGTATGGTGCATGTGCGTTGAAAACGGATTTTTCGAAAATTGAAAAAGTTCAAACTTTTTTCGGAATCTTTCTACAACTAAAATAGTACAGATAGAGATTTTTTAAAAGAAATCTGTTCCTTAAAGATATATTTTAAAATAAGGTCATGTACAATTTTTCGAAAATTTGAGAATTTTTCGCGTATTTTTGCGTGAAAATAGGGTGAGAAAGTACGTGCTGTTTTAGCACTACTAGTTTGTATCAGATTCGCTGAGAGTAACAGTTTTTAAAAGGCATTTACAAATAGTGCATTCCAGTTGTGACCGAAGCAATCCCATCTTGTCCATTATCAATGTTTTGAACGTGGTGCAAGTGAAATAGGTCAATGGACCTATTTCTCTAGGCGGAGTCTCCATGTGATCCAGCAAATGTGTGTGTGTTGTGTGTGTGTGTGTGCATGTACATTGTGCATTACTACTTTTGAGCTTTGTACTAATCAAAAGCTTTCAAGGAAATCTACTAGCAAATCTACTAATTACACCATCATTAAAAGTGCTCCAGACTCTTCAAGAACCTACTGTAGTGGCATTATGACACCTCTAATTCCAAAGTACGTTTGGCAGTGTGTTTGCAGACAAATATTCATCTGACCTTACACTTAAAAACCTTAGGATGACAGTTGATATCATTGAATCAAGAGAAGTTCCAAAGATACCAGAATAAATTATGCGTGGCTCTGATGATGGTACTCAACTCTCATAAAACTTTATCTTTACTTTCACAATTGGCACTTATTACACAACCTCATACTCCGTTTAATTGGAGAACACGTGAATCTGCCAGGATATTCATCGTTTGTGATTGTAAGGATTCTCCTTTGGCAGACATATTTACGATCTTTGTGACGTACATTGTGCAAGGTGCTTTTGGAACAGAGGATTTTGGCTGTCGTCACATGTTATTTATCAAGAATGTATTGTTCTTCAATGCGGCATCGGACGGAGTGTATTTTATTCATTTATTTAATGCCAAAAACAGTTTAAAGTGTGTCATAAACCATGGAAGAGAAGTGCAATTTTGAGCTATAGGACCCCACTTCTACACTATATTGAGTTGAATTGTGAATAGAGGAAGCAAAGAGACTTTTGGCAAGAATTGAACAGAAAATATTCCCTTCCGTGTAAAAAAACAACAAACTATTTGCAAAGACAAATGATCTACAGATTTTGGTTTTCGTTTACTGAATGCCCGCCCCATTGTAGGAGATTTCTTGTTGTTGGCGGTGGGAGTGAGTTCAGCTTCCTCACTTTCATACTGCAGATTCAGCTCCGCTGGTGTGCCAGTTGGTGACACACTGGCGTTCGTGTCAGAGAATTACTGAGGCGTTTGTTTTCAAACTGATGGATGTACGTTGTTGGGTTAAAACTGTACGGTGGATGGTGCATGTACGTAGTTACGACACAACACATTTGATCGCTTTGCTTTTTTACTTCCTCGAATACGTTGTAGGGGAAAGTTTGAACCAGTTTGTTACTTTTTATTTCCATGCCTCCGATTAAGATTCAATTAAAACAAACTATTTACCAAAACAATAAATATTCTACCATATGATCTCATTTAAAAAGAATTATAAAACATATTTTATTTCTGGCTAAGAGGAACTGGAAAAAACGTAACTGTGCAAATCGTACAATTTGAGATAACTCATACTTAATTTGTACTTATAGTCTCTTTAAGTTTGACCTCAAAAGGAATACAAGAGTGATAATAAACAAATCAAAACTTGTGTTTTTGTTGACAAAAACATTAATACAATTTATCCCGACAATAAAGAAAAATCATGTAATTGAATTCGTTGAAACAAATTAGAGATTTCTTCGAAAACGATAATCAATAAGCTGCTCATTTAATATTTTTACACCACTTTCTAAAGGTAATATCTAGAAGCAATCATTTCAAATTTAATCATAATTTGCCTGCTAGGATTGACGTATTTAATTAATGAAAACATAATATAGTACTACGTAAAGTATGCATTAAGTACTACACTTTCTAGGTTAATTATGCAGAGAAACATAGAAAACAATTTGGTTGAAATTTCTGTTATCACACTTGACAAAGCCATTTCGGGAAAGTAATGTGAAAGAGAGGGAAGGCCAATTCCTATCAATAAAAGTAATTAAAAAACTTCAGAAGAATATACAAAAAATTCTTTAAGGCAGATGTGGAAATGAGCGATGAAAACACAATGTTAACTAGAGTGAAACACAGACATTTATTTTTCATTTTTCATCCTTCCCGGCGAAATTTTTCTTCCCACCGCCTCCCACAATGCAGAGGGAGAGGCAGGTGGCAGGTGGCAGGTAGCAGATGATAGATCCCCGCCCGGGACCGCTCAGCGCCTCCGTCGGCGGGAATCGCCCGACTGCATCCCGCGGTCAGTTTCCCCTTACCCCGCTCCCAGCTAATCGCCCTTCAAGTTTCATCACCAGAGTAGGCATAGCCCGATTCCATCCCGTTTTATTCATCCAGTGCTTCGGAGGGAGTCAATATTTTACTAAAGTTCCTAAACCTATTCATAAGTAGCGCAAATATATGGTCTCGTACCAGTTCAGAGAAAATATCGATTGCTTGCTTTATAAGTCATTCTGGGCTAAGGTCAATAGCTAAGGTCATTAGTCCCGTAAGTGTAAAGCATGTTGTTTTTTCTCGGAAGGTGTAATGATCTTCCCCCGCTGGATGATTAGATCCGGCGCCGACCTACCGTCGGCTAACGAGGTTTTCTCCAACCAAACAACAGATATTTCTCACCAGCGGAGCACCGCTCCAGCGCGACAAACTCGAAGTTCCCGATCGGTCTCGCGGCGTGTGTAGTAGTGTAGTGCATGTGAATGTAAGTGTGTGTAAGTAAAAGGCGAGGAAAGGACAAAAAAGAGGAAGGAGTAATCGCAAGCGGTCCGTGGCCCGTTTGTTAGGGTATTGCTCCGGCATTCGTCTGGTGTTGACCGGAGAAACCACGGAAAACTACCGATCAGAGCAGCCGGCCACTGGAATTCTGCTTCAAACTGCGACTGAACTCGACCTAGCTATTTAGCTAGTGTCACCGACGGGATTCGAATCTAGAACCTCCCAGTCACAGGCGCACTACAGTGACATCAGTTAATGCCCTGAGTCATGTCTCCCGGTACAAAACCTCGAACATATGTTCACATGATAGAATCTTCGGAATTTTGTATGTGATACCAGAGGGGTGAAGCGATGCTCGTGATAGGAGACTTGAAGTTTTGTTTCCACAAACTTTTTAAATGTGGTTTCCAACGATGATAATTCCCTAAAAGGACATGAAAATGTTTCTTCGAAACGTACAGAAATTGATCAATTATAATCGATAAAATAATACTAAGCAGCCCATGGCAAACGTAGAATTCAGTCCTTACACTAAGCAAAGGAATGGAACAGAATGCAGTCGGACTATGCGTTTTTGGGGAGGGAAGTAAACAACTTAAGGAAAGTTGACCATGGGATGTAGTCGGTATACGTTCGAATTTTGTTGTTGTTATTTTATGTTATTTAAGGTCGCATCAACAGCTAGGTCATTGGCGACCACTATTGGCATTAACATTATGGTAACTATGAGGGTGAAACGAAATGGTGATGATAAGGGGTGCAAAGACGAACACAAATACAACTATACCCGAGGTGGGACTCGAACCCGGGACCCTTCGGTCCGAGATTATCACGACACTACTGCCTTAGCGATCTCGGCCACAGAGCCGCCGTTCGAAATTTTGTTTTTCACCTTTCCAAGCGATATTTTTCTTCCCGCCGCCTGCCACAATGCACGCGTCGTCGCTTCCTCCAGAGGGGGAGAGGCCGGTCGCCGCCGGTCACCGTGGCGCCGTGTTTATCTTGTGGCGCGGGTCTCACTTCCATTGTCGCAGCCTCGGAGGGTGCCCGGCCGCGTTCTTCCGCGCAGCGGCACAAAGGGCGTCCCGCCGCATGGATAATGCACGTCGCGCTGCTCCTTTCCGGTCGCCCCGAGGTGAGCCGGTTTTTCCCTTTATCGAAAACTACGCGGGCGAGAGTAAACATCACGCGGGTACACACACGCACACGCACGCAAGCGGCCGCACGCACGCGCGAGAACATCTGTTTGTTGGTGCGAGCTAATCCCGGATCCTTTTCTAAACGCTTCCTGCCCGCATATGAATTCGACGGACGGATTATCACGCAGAACCCGGAGGGGAAGACGTTTGTCCGGGGAAGGGGAGGGGGGAGAGGAGAAAGGACGTGCCAACGCGAGGATATGGCGATTTACGAGATGAAACCGGAGAAAACGTAGTAGATCGGCTGAAAAACGGGCGGTGGCGGCGGCAGGCTGCCGCATACTGGGTGCGTGCGTGGTGAGGACGAAGGTGAAAGCGCCGCCGAACAGATGACGATCGATCTTCTCGTTGCCGCCGCCACCGCCGCCTGAATCGCGCGCGCGCTGCGTTACGCAGGGGGCTTTGGCGAAAGCGTTCCGTATGCGTGCGTGGCCCGTAGGCAAACATCCAGCTGGTTCCCGGCGTGAAGGAGACACCAGAGAATATTTTGGCACCGTGGACGTATTCGTTCGTTCCGCATGGGACCAGATGCGTCACCCAAAATAGTACGCCAATAGTGAATAGAACTATCAAACTAACGACTATTTATTTATTTATTTATTTATTTATTTATTTATTTATTTATTTATTTATTTATTTATTTATTTATTTATTTATTTATTTATTTATTTATTTATTTATTTATTTATTTATTTATTTATTTATTTATTTATTTATTTATTTATTTATTTATTTATTTATTTATTTATTTATTTATATTTATTTATTTATTTATTTATTTATTTATTTATTTATTTATTTATTTATTTATTTATTTATTTATTTATTTATTTATTTATTTATTTATTTATTTATTTATTTATTTATTTATTATTTATTTATTTATTTATTTATTTATTTATTTATTTATTTATTTATTTATTTATTTTACGTCAAAAAAACAGTTAAAAAACTGCGTATGACGTGCTATGGGGAAAAGTGAATTGTGTGCACATTTTCAAAATTCTGTGATCCCTACACTAAGTCATATACTACTTAAATTTTTAATTTTGAAAGGGAGGGGAAAAAACCTCCCATGTAATAAAATCTATTTTCAAGGATAAATAAACGTATTCATACGGACGACACAAAAATATTAATAAATCGTCGAAACAATTTAAAATAGGAGCGCATTGACTACCTGCGCCAATGTATTCCTTCTGAAATCTTTCAAACTAGTCCTTTATTTGAACTGCCTTGTTATAACAATTATACTATCATAAAATGCCCTCT
>BLKR01011018.1:0-40903 GCA_011170035.1 Teleogryllus occipitalis
TGAAATCTTTCTTGGAACAGTAATTTCGTACCGGTTTAAAAGTATTTAATACTACTATCGTTAAATTTTTGGAAGAAGTACATACAAATTTGTAAATTTGTCAAATGCATAGCACTAATTCGAAAAAAAAGAAGAGAGAAAAAAATACAATATTTTAAAAATGATCCCCAGAGAGAATATAAAGTGCTCATAACAGTTTTTTTTCTCTTGAAAAGCGGAATCCACTGCAATTTCATTTTTGGTGCAATTGCAGAAATAATATTTTTATTTTTGCTTCCATTAATTTTTTTCACATTTTATGCGGTGCCTGTGAACTCTTAAAGTTTCAAAGATATTTGACAAGAGTTCACATATTTTGAGAAGAAAAAACTTGTAATACACACAATTTGTTCATTATCGGTGATAATACACAAAATATTGTTAGCAACCACTTAGATATTAATAGTAACCACATAAATACACATTATAATTATTAATTATAAACTATTATTTATTATTTAATGTTATAAACTGTTATTATTTATGTTTATTAACGGTTATCATCATAAGATATGGAAAAACGTTGATATTCAATTTAGATGAATTTCATTTTTAGTCATTACGAGCGGAAACATTGAGTATTTGTAAATTGAGTGTAGTTTGCCCTCGAATCAATATCAATCAGTTAGGAAGAGTAAAACAAATTTACTTTTATCGTCATTTCGCTGAACGATTAAGGAACGTTGCTGTCAACGGACCGGAAATTCCATTGATTATAGTACAGGAGTATTAGTAAACAGTACTTACTTCTCCTTGATCGATGGAGAAAGTGTGTTAATGTAAAAATGAAAACGTCACGTCACGCTTGAATTTATCAATGCACGTTTCACGCGACAATTTATTGAGCACTAACAAAACGAAGTTAACGTACTTTCTGCAGTCTATCGCTGTTTTTACTTTCTCGCTGATGCTTACGCAGTACTGAGAAAGTATTGATTGAATTGAATTGAATGTGCCTTATTTTACGTGGCGAGACTCAGGCCATGAGGCCTGCTCTTCCGCCTGACCACGCAAATTCCGCTACGCTCCTTTCGCCAACCATGGGAGAAAGAAGGTATTACTTGGGCGACGAAACATGCGATTTGAATTTAGCTCAGAGGCGTCATTTAGGCTTGAGGATCTTTTACATGCAGTAAATCTACTAACATGGGACAGCCGGCTTTACTTCCCCTTCGAAGGAAGGCGTACGAAGGCTTTTTTCGCCCTTAAAAATCCACGACTTCCATCGGGTTCGAACCCGCAAACTTGGGTATAACAGCCCGATACACCATCGCCGTTACACCATCGCCGTTACACCGTTACACCATCGCCGCACGCAAGTATTGCAATGCTGCAGAGAAAACGGCGAATTCTCGACAGAAAAACTCTTATTGCCAGGCCCTAGTAACGAAAAATGGATAACTTACTCCCAATCACCACCATCTCTGTTTTCACCGCGGCATCCGGTCTAGGCTGTGCTTTCTTGTTGCAACCCGGCATTTACGCCGCCTCTCCGTTCCCGCTCTTCCCCCTCACCGTCTTCACCCCAACCTTTCCCTCCGCCTCCTCGTCCACCCCACTCACCTCCTCATCGTCCATCCTTCACATACTAATTTGTCACCATCTACCTCTTCGTCCTCCACCGTCTACCTCCTCGTCCTCCCACTCACCCCGTCCTCCTTTCCCCTCACCTCCTCACTCTCACCTCGTCATTGCTTTCTCTCACCCCTTTCAGATCTTTATACTTCCCCCTCAACTCATCCTCCTTCCTCATCTCATCCTCCACTCCTCACCCCCACCCTCCGCCTCCTCATCCTCCGTCATTAACATTTCACAACCTCGTTCTCACCTCGTCATCATATCCCCTCAGCTCCTTGTCGTCTCCCTCACACTTTCCGCTCTCCTCAACGTCCTCTTCACCGCCTGTCCATCCCCGTCACCTCCTCGTCATCTCTCTCACCTCCTCCCTCCCACAACCTTCACCTTCCGAGTCAGACGTTCTCACTCCCAACCACCATCTCTGTTTTCACAGCGCCGTCCTGTCTAGGCACCGGGTGGCTCAGGGCATCAACTGATGTCACTCCAGTGCCTCTGACCGGGAGGTCCTAGGGCCGAGCCCCGACGGTGGCAGGACTTTTGACACTAGCTTTTCAGCTAGGTCGAATTCAGTCGCTGTCTGGAGGAGACGTCTTGAGAACGACTGCTCTGATTGGTAGTTTTCCGTGGTTTCTCCGATCAACACCAGACGAGCAGTACCTTAACAAATAGGCTACGGACCGCGCACAATCTTCCCTACCTCTTCCTTGTCCTATCCCCACCCTTACACACACACACACTTACAGTAACATGTACTACACTACCACATATGACGGGGAACCGGTCGGGGACTTAGAACTTGCCCAGCTGGGGCGGTGCGCCGCGGTGGGAGATACTCGTTCGGGAAAACCTAGTCGACGGTAGGTCGGCTGCCTCATCTAGTGGGGAAGATCACCGCTGCATCTCCCCATGAAACACATGCACATCACTTAGATTGATTGATTTTTCGTGTTTCCGGGCGCGTCAACTGCTATGGTCATTAGTCCCGTTAGTATAGTGCCTGTTTTTTCTCGGGAGATGGCGGTGATCTTCCCGCTGGATGGCGAGATCCGGCGCCGACTTACCGTTGGCTAGTGGGGTTTCCCCCTAACCAGGACTCTCACACCAGCGGGGCACCGCCCCAGTCGGGACAAGCTCTAAGCTCCCGACCGGTCTCCCGGAATATGTGGTAGTGTAGTGCATGTTAGTGTAAGTGTGTGTGTGTAACGGGAGAGGATAGGACAAGGAAGAGGAAGGACAGATCGCGCGCGGTCCGTGGCCCGTTTGGTAGGGTACTGCTCCGGCATTCGCCTGGTGTTGATCGGAGAAACCACGGAAAACTACCGATCAGAGCAGCCGGCCGCTAGAATTCTCCTCCAGACAGCGACTGAATTCGACCTAGCTGGAAAGCTAATGTCGAAAATCCTGCCGCCTCAGGACTCGAACCTAGGACCTCCCGGTCAGAGGCGCTGCAGTGACATCAGTTGATGCACTGAGCTGCCGCTACCGGTTGCACATTACTTAGGGGGCTAATGACCTCACTAGATGACGCGCCCGGAATCACTAACAATCAACCAATCAATCAATACTGTCTATGCTTTGCCTTCTTGATGTAACCGGGCATTTACGCCACTTGTCCCGTTGCAAGAGCTGCTCCCGCGAGTGTTTGGCTGACCCCAATCTCCCCTCTCCCGAAGGCCGGCGCTATTGACTGGCCGTGTCGATGCGATGCCGCGCCGAGGAGCTGTAAGTAACGAGTCAATACCCCGCGCGCAAACACCTCCGCGGGGAGCTGCGGACCGTCTCTTGCCCACTGCCTTCCGTTTCACACTTCGATTTCCACGAGCGATGACCTAGTTTTCTGTGTGTGGTTGCAGTTAAGGAGCTTGCGGAATATTTAGTTCTACAAAAGAATGAGAGCCGCAATTCTATGTAACATTTAGAATTGTCGAGATAATTAAGAATGAATTTGTTTTATTGTTTTTATTTCTTCAGGCCAGCATAACTGCTTTACAGGGATTGTTTTTTAAGAATGATGAATTCAGAAATACATTGTCGATGAAAAAAAGAGACGCCAAAAAATATTAATTTTCAAAAGAACAGTTTTAACTAGAGTGAAACCGTTAATTTCAAGCTTCAAAATAAAGTTAGTTACTCTATAAACCACTGGCCTACTATTTTTTCGATCTTACTTACAGTAAAAATTTACTATATTAAAAATGTTATACTCTCAATGACGATTTTTGAAATGGGATTCTTTTTTTTAGCACTGCAGATGTTCTGACTCTGTAAACGTAAATACCAGAAGCGCACTTAATACGGGCAGGCTCAAGGGCTTTAACCCCGACCTCCAGAGGTCGTATTTGCAAAAGCGCATTTTACTACAATTTTTCACAGTAACAAAAATCATTCAAGATCTGAATTGCATGAAAATTAACTGTGAATCATCAATGAAAGTAAATTTTGAATTCAGTATAGAAAGTCCGATTAAGAAAACGGTATAAGTAAGCGGTAAATAAGTTGCCAAGAAACCATGAAATCAGCTGCACACCACATTTTTAGCCCAACCCCTTCTCAGTAAAATTATGCTTACGGCACTAGTACATACCATTGTCTTTTTATCAATGCATTATTATCATAATTTTCATTAATTATAAATCATATGTTAGAGAAGCATTCAAGAGAAAAGTGTAGAAACCCAGAGAATCCAGAAGATTTCAGAAAAGGTTTTGAAGTCGAGGATAATCTAAATGCCAACGGTTAATGTCCGAATCTACATATTCGCATATTACCCCGGTAATGTTAACATCATCCAAAATGGGTGGATAAAGCCCGAAGTCAGAACAACTTCGAATCATTCACCGGCCCCTAGTCTGTGAAGTGCACATCAGAGAACACGAAGTGGTTACGGTACGTGAAGTACGTACGTTACGGTAACGAGAAGGAGTAGATAAGTGATAAATGGGGATCCGATTATTGGTGGGTACGTATATGACTAATTGGAAACAAGGTGTGTAGTTTCCAATTATCCTGTGTCAGTCAACTTAAGATTTTCACGACACCACCGAACATAAGCTCACTGTATATCTCTTTTGACGCTTCGCTACGCGTTTCCAAGTTGGGTCTACGAAACACCGGTATTCGGCCTTTGCAATTTATATAAAACCTTAAGCCTGTACCGCATCATTTCATACGGATTTTTATGGCACAATATTTCCCGCAAGCACAAAAGACACCCCACATTTAATAATCTAACTCCAACCAGCGTCTTAAGGCAAATGCAAATATTACACGGACGACGTCTGAAATAAGACATTGATCATCATTCATACAGCTTTATATTGGTTTAGTGGTGAGTTGTAGTTGACATTTACATAATCGAAATGATTGAAGGCGTTGTCATTGTCAACAATATTATTTATTTCAATAAGAGCAGATTTCGATGTCTTAGCCATCATCATGTTTTCTGATAGAAGAAAAATATAAAATTAGAATTAACCCGCGCAGTCCTTTTTGTGACTTCCAGACAGCAGGTAAGAAACGGCTCAACTTACTTTTTGTATTTTCTCTCTCAAAATTGTATATATATTTCATTCATTTTCTTGCTTAAATTTAAAAAAAACTACTATAATACAAAAAGATCAACTCTCCGTCCCTTTCTTTCTTTCATTATTTCTTTTCTTTAATTCTTCTCCTTACATTTCTTAAGATGTTTTTAAATTATGTAACTCTGTTAATTCTAATTTTTATATTTATATAAAAAATTATTGTCAATTATTTATATTATAAAGATCTAACTCTTCGCCCCCTTCTTTCTTTCATTCTTTTCTTTTCTTTAATTCTTCTCCTTTCATTTCTTAAGATGTTTTTTTAATTTATGTAACTCTGTTAATTCTAATTTTATATTTTTTTCTTGTATCAGAAAACTCATGATGATGGCTAAGCCATCGAAAGCTGCTCTTATTGAAATAAATAATATTGTTGACAATGACAACGCCTTCAATCATTTCGATCATACAGCTTTAACCAAACCGTCTGACTAATGTGTGGATTCCCTGTCTAATTAGAAAATTAGCCGTATTTCGAACTTTGTGCACAACACACATTTTAACTGCTCCTGGAATTATTCAGAAGAAGTAAAAAATAAAAAAAAAACAGATGGACTGACAGACCGACGGCCCGACAAAGCGACAGGTTGACGGGCCGACACATACATAGACCAACAGACATTCAAAATAAAATACTTTTTTTCTGTGTCCCTGAAATACGAATTTCCGTCTCGATCTCAATTGTTCGCAGCATAACATTACTATTTCTATATTAATTTAATGAAAATATTTTAGAAATTTTTTGAAAATTTTGAAAATCTCCCACGGGGTGGCTGGGGTAGGGCTGGGGTAGAGGCTGGGGCAGAGGGGCGTGGCTGGCAGAGAGGGGACGGCTCGCTCTTACTTCGTACAAACTACGTATACGAGAAAGTAAACCACGGGTAATGAATGGAGAGGTGGGAGGCTGGGGCAGAGGGGCGTGGCTGGGGGAGAGGGGACGGCTCGCTCTTACTCCGTACAAACTACGTATACGAGAAAGTAAACCACGGGTAATGAATGGAGAGGTGGGAGGCTGGGGCAGAGGGGCGTGGCTGGCGGAGAGGGGACGGCTCGCTCTTACTCCGTACAAACTACGTATACGAGAAAGTAAACCACGGGTAATGAATGGAGAGGTGGGAGGCTGTTGCAGAGGGGTGTGGCTGGCGGAGAGGGGACGGCTCGCTCTTACTCCGTACAAACTACGTATACGAGAAAGTAAACCACGGGTAATGAATGGAGAGGTGGGAGGCTGGTGCAGAGGGGCGTGGCTGGCGGAGAGGGGACGGCTCGCTCTTACTCCGTACAAACTACGTATACGAGAAAGTAAACCACGGGTGTTGAATGGAGAGGTGGGAGGCTGGTGCAGAGGGGCGTGGCTGGCGGTGAGGGGACGGCTCGCTCTTACTCCGTACAAACTACGTATACGAGAAAGTAAACCACGGGTAATGAATGGAGAGGTGGGAGGCTGGTGCAGAGGGGCGTGGCTGGCGGAGAGGGGATGGCTCGCTCTTACTCCGTACAAACTACGTATACGAGAAAGTAAACCACGGGTGTTGAATGGAGAGGTGGGAGGCTGGTGCAGAGGGGCGTGGCTGGCGGTGAGGGGACGGCTCGCTCCGCCGCCCACCGCCGCGCGGAGCTTTCGATGAGCACTGACCTACTTCGCGGCGCCAGCAGCCGTAGCACGCGGCGCCCGCAGCCTCCCCGACCGGAACCTCAAGGCGAAGCTCCCGAACAAGCGGCACGAGATGCGGATACGTACACAGTTTCATATGCTCATGTGTAATTAATTTTCAACCACCTGAGATTCTTGATTACTTCTAGGCACAATTTTGGACGTTGATAAATCACAATTCCTGGAATCAATAGTTTTCTTTTCTGGGGCTTCTACACAGCCGGCTGCCGGGATGCCGGTTACCCTTTACGAACGGATGGGACGCATATTTGACAGTACGCTAGACACCAACATCCTTTGCGTTACTTGCGACGGAACTGTATTTAATAATTTTATTTGTTATTGCCCAGCGAATGTAGGACCTCATTAAGAAGAGAATTGTCAGAGGATTTAATTTAGTCAAAGTTCTTTTACAAGTCACCAGCTAACACGACGTACAGCACTTTTTTCTCGTCCTCTACCGCCCCGGATTATATAGTTGGATTATGGAAAATGGATAGAAGCAAACTATGTTGAGAATATTTTTAAATACAAGTAATCAGAATTAATAGAAATAATTGGCAATTTCACACGAGCTTTTTATTCTTTCATCGTTGTCTTTAGTTTTTCAATTTACGAGCTGTAACACTTAAATACCGAATTTAAACATTTTGTGAGAGAAGAATGTGCCAAAACTACGAGGCGCCGGCCCGGTGGCCGAGATAGCTAAGGCAGTAGTGTCGTAGTGATCTCGGACCGAAGGGTCGCGGGTTCGAGTCCCGCCTCGGGCATGGTTGTAGTATTTGTGTTCGTCCTTTCACCCCTTATCATCAATCACCATATCGTTTCATCCACATAGTTACCATACCGTTAACAGCAATAGTGGTCGCTAATGAGCTTAGATGTTGATGAAAAAACTACGAGGCAAAACACTTTTTCTTGGGGCACAGTCACCTATTCCATGGATTCGGGTGCATCCCTTGGTAAGACAAATAACTTAAAAACAGAACACTTAAGCCTTGAATCATGAATTATGAGGTCAAAGGATGATGAGAGATGATCGTGGCTTTAATAATAATAATAATAATAATAATAATAATAATAATAATAATAATAATAATAATAATAATAATAATAATAATAATACGTAAATTCAGTTCCGTATTAACGGATGAAAATGAATTCTGGAGTGAGTACTCATTTTCTACCACAATATAAAAACATAATTATTCCTAATTTCGCAATTTCATTCTTCCCATTAGTACACCTTTATTTCAAACAATTGTGGTATCTTATCAACTACTATTTTGATTACCACTGCGATTGTGATTGTCATTCGGTTGAATTAGTTGTGCATACTTGTCTCGGTTATTTAAGGAGAGAAGGACACGAAACAGTCGGAAAAAAATTGATTTTTCATAATTTGCGCCATTTTCTACTTTTCTTCTGAACATCATATTATATAGTTTATATTTTACTACGTTTTAATCCTTTAAAAAGTATTTAATAGAACTATACAGTCGCCATGGCATTGAAAGAATGGACGTAACCCTTGGGAATGTAGAATGGGAAAAATATTATTTTTTAGATATTTGCAAACTTCCAGATATTATTTGCAATTCATGGTTGCACTGTTAGTTTACGTTTAGCGTATTTACTTTGTTCTAAACAAAACCCCTACTGTTGTGAATAAGAATAGAAGTAATTGCATTGTTGTAGTTTTATTGTTGTAATTAGTTCTATAGAAGTAATTGTATTGAAAAATAACAGAAGTATTGTTGCGTAAATAAAACACTTATCGTAGTAATTAAATAATTATGTATTTCTGTTGGAAGAAATACCAAGTTTATCCTCCAACGCACTGCCAAACAATGTGCAAGCAAAAAATGTAGGAAAAATGTATGGCAACCCTACATAAATTTCTAGACTTCGCCTTTATCAAAAGTTAGAAAACCCCTCCTGACCACGATCAGCCTCTCGCGGTGCATTTCCTCGTTGGAGAAAGAGGGTGACACTAGTGAATCAGCACTTTGGACTCCGCAATGACAGAAAGTGAAAACGAAATAGCGTGGTCTCTCAGGAAGAAAAGAGAAGAGCGCTTTTAATTCTTATACTCTTAAGAAGCAAACAACATAATACGCCTTCTCATGAAATGAGGAAATACATGCCTTGCATAAGCTAGAAAGCAAATGATTCGATGTGGCGTAGTCGCTACCCATAATTTAATTAAATTAATTTTATAATAAAGAAGTACAACACAAAAGAAACTAGCAGTTTTTAAGAAAATCCGTGTTGTCATAGCTCTCAGAAAGGGTTTGTACTGAACTGCTAAAATTTCCCCCTTTCTTCGGGGTTTTGTACTTTTACAAACTTTTCTATGAGAATGCTAGAAAATCACGTTTTTTTTCGTGTCAAAAGGCTGAAAGATGCTCATTTGAACACGGAGGTATCTTCCCGGAGATGCTCCTAAGATGTTTTCGTGATAGGCCTTTTTGCAAGTTAACAGGTAAGGTTGTCCAAGAAACATAAGAGACAGAACGATTTACTCATGAGCGCAGATGGAATATTATGCGGAGACAGAGAAATTAATTTAAATGTCTGATATTTATTGTAGGTGATAGAATCGTGTGTTCCACGGTGGTGAAAAAAAGAGTAAAAAAATAATTTTCGCATCCAGCGCCCATGTGGTGTTAAAGTGGGAAATGCCTAACGATGCAGCTTCTGTCGGGGAGGTGTTCGAACATTAGTAAGCTGAAGTAGCAATATCTTAATATTATCACATGTCGCTAAGTAACGTCATTTCTCAGTTTCTGGAGTCAGATTTACAGTTTCTACACACTTCTATGATCAGGTTAGGAGTTTTCAAAAATGTTCATCGGTCCGAGCCTGTTAAAACAGGTTCGTGATGAAAAAGCACGCGTCACCTCTTTTCCTTTAAAGACAAGTCACTCGTCGTCAGCGCACGTTGCGAAAATGTTCGTAACATCACACATGCCCGCTAAGAGAGAAGATGAACTCTAACTCGCTTCTTAGTCTCGTTAGTGTAATGTCACTGACTTCTGGTCACCATTTCCCTTACGACGCAATGTTTACATTCACACAAGCCACTTTCTTCTTTCCACATTTGCCAGCACAGTGACACACAAACGATCCTACTATGCGAAGACATCTAACTTGTAAATCACCCGACGAACAATTGGAAGAAGCCAATTATTCCCACTAGAGTGCATCTGAGAAATAATTAATTTTATTTCCGCAAATATTTCAAAATATGAACGAAAACTAAACGGAAATTACTTTAGAAATTAATAATTTATTACTTCATTGTTTCTTTCCATTTTAAAAAAAGCATATTTGATAATCTTTTTGCCCTGATGCTCATTTGATATGAAGTCACAATTGTAGGGATTGTAGGAGTCGTGACGTGCTATCAATTTCTACAAATTGCACGTGACTAAAACTAACCTCATGTTACACTTCTGTCAGAGTTTACAAAATATCTCAAACTAATTCCAATTTTAAACTAGAGGGGCTACAACTACATACTTTCTTATATTATTTGTAACTTTAACAATTTTTGAAAATTCAGGGAGTTCCATAAAAATCAGACCTCCGCTATTTGTGCCAGCGTTCGTCGCGCTATCCTAAAAAATTAAAGAAAAAAATGGACCCATTTTAGAGAAGATTTTGTTATTAAAATCGCCTTTACCTCAATTGGGCATTACTTCATTTAAAGTTCTAATTTTGAAGAACATACAATTTCATTAAAAGAGAAAAACTTCACCTTTGGTTTTTGTAGTTGTAGAACAACCTCGATAAAAATTTTAGCTTTTGCAATTTCCGAAAATTCTGAAAGTTCAACGAAAGCCGGAACTGCACTATTTTTAGAAGCGTTCTTGTTTTGAGAAAAAAAGGAAAACTTTGGAGACATTTTTGAGAAAATTTTGAATTGTAAAGGCTTTATATAAAGTACTCCTCAAAACTAAAATATCCTTTTCAAATACAAGAGGACACAGCATCAGCCAGAGTCATCAATTTTGATGAAAATCCTGTCTACGGTTTAACTGACAGTGTTGTTCACAGATAGGCGGATAGGCGGGCGGGCACACAGACACAGAAACAGATTCTGAGACAGACAGACGGACAGAGAGACAGACACAGGCACTGACAAAATTAGGCAGACAAGCAGAGAGAGACGGACGAACGTTTTTCCATAAACCAATTTTTCGATATTAAGGACATACATTAAAAATGGAATTTGACTACACTATGTGTGCGAAGAAGTTATTTATTACATGAAGGAAAATAATTATTCACTTTTTCGATATCATAGACCCACAAAATCCACCCCCTTTTTCTGTTAGAAAAACGCCATTTTTACTGTAGCAATACAATACTTTCTCTATAATACATATGTAGAATGCGAGGAAGAAAAAGTAGAATCTAAATAAAAAGGAAATGAAAAGAACACATGGAAGAGGAATAGGGTAGACTAAAAAGTTTAATACAAATTGAAAATGAATGAATACTTTTAGTTACTATATAATGCGTATCAGATTATACTACGATAAATAGTTGAATAAAAAATATTTAAAAAAATATACAACAATTTTGTTAATCTTGATATATACAATCAAGTGTACTTCAAACCTCATTTCTCAATTAAAATGTTCTTGATTCTCTCTTGTGTGCTAAGAAATTTGATGACTTAATTACTTCTTGTTTTTGCTTCCATAGCCTTCATTCATATTCCCACCTCATATTCTTCACCTTCATTCATATTCCTTCTTTTACGTTCCTCATTACAATATGCTTCTAATTTACTCCTGTTTTTAATCTATTTTTCTTCTTGTTACAATCGCATACAAAGAAATCTCCAATATTTCCAGCTAAAAGAAAATATTTATATTTTCACAGTAACTTTCCACAATGGATCTCAGTTGTCTGCCATGTCTATTCTGCCACCTGAACGGTTCATGAACAAGTTGTGGTTACAGAAAAGCGTTGAGGTTACAGAAAATTAATTGAAGTGTAAAGTCAGTTTTTGGTTCTAGTCGCTGCATTGGCATCAGTTGCCGTCCTAAGCCAACTCAGACTGTAAAAACACGAGTTAGAGATTTGTTAGCACTTCTCGTATCCCCTGAAGTATATTACAGAGACTATTCCACTCGCGAAATTAAAACCAATAGTATTTAACTGGTGGTAAGGTGCAGAACTATAAGAAAGACCCTCAGACAGAAAGCACGTACAGACACTCAACTGAAATTTTAAACAACAATGGCGGTTCCAATGATAACAAACGGATGTGAAGATTGGGTCCTCAATGGAACAGATAAGAGAAAAATAGAAGCCGCGGAAATGAGATATCTTAGATCTTAGGCGGGCTGTTCAATCCTGGACCATAAAAAGAACTCGGACATCAGAGATGAATTAAAGATCTGCAACCTAACTAAAAAAGATAGAGACACCGATAAAGAATTGGCATGATCATTTAATGAGAATGCCAGGAGATCGAATGCCAAAAATCCTCTACAACTTCAACCCATTTGGGAGGAGGAGTAGGGGCTGACCCATAAGGCGATGGAAGGACACTCTTGAAGACGGAACGGACCAATAGGCTCAACCGATGATGATGATGATAGTATTTAACTATACATACAAAATATCCCAATCAAGGGGGTGTATCTCAAAAAGGTTATGGCTTTTTCAATCCGATTTTTCTTACCGTTCCACCCTATTGGCCAATTATAAATCGTGACTCGTGTATCTTAGGAGGCGGTATATATCGATCGCTGCGTTTAATAACCGCGTATTTACTATAACATAACTTCTTTGTTTTTAACATAGATTTAAGTTATTTTCAATACTTGACGTATTGTGGAACTCTGTTTGGCATAATTTCAATCGTAGAATAGTCCTATTAAATACCACTTGTGCTTTGGAAATTAGCAGATAAATCCCCTCTTCGCTTTGCTAGTCGGAGATTTTTCGAGAATTTCCGACGCACTTCAGATGATGCACCTAAGCACTTAAGATATCCTATGATTATCATTTACGATTTCTCAGGCAGTTACAGACTTTTCCATTCTGCCAGTCGCGCATTAGAAATAGTGTTAATTTTTTCCAAGTTGAGCATTTCTTCAGTATTCATTTCAACACAATAACTTTTGAGGGAAAATAAATGAGAATATTTTAATTTCAAAACTCACTCGTTCAAGGCAGAATTGAATAGATGAAAGAGATCAATTGCAGACATTTATAACTCACTGCTTCGTAAATCAAACATACGATCATCGATACATCCGGTATGGGTGTGGAGTATTTCATGGCCCCTCATATCATCATTATAAAGCCCTAAAAGTAGTACGTTTACGACCCATAAGCTTTTCTTGGAACTGTGGTGTGTTACGATTACACCTCTATCCATTGCAACGGTACATCTGTATTCTTTATTGCACCGCAATCGCATTTGCTTTATTGCTGCACATTATTGAAGAACATATTGAACAGTTATTACTCTGTATCTCTCAATCTAAAGTGTTACAGAAAATATTTCTAAAAAATATATACATTAATTCATAAACATTGTAACTGATAAATTCGACAAAGTAGTTACAGATTATTAATATTCGCAAATACAACCATCTAATATTTAAACTAATTGTTACTCGGTGAAATAAAGTGATTATATTACAATTTTCTCAATGAGGTTAACAAGTATTCATTCACTTTTATCGCATCTCCAGGACATCGGCGAATGAAGTAGGTTTACTCAACCACCTTTTAAGGGAAGATATTGCGAGTTAATGAACATACGGTAGTGATTTCCTCCCCCGTGTCACACACGTCTTTCACACGAGATCACAGTTTTCTTATGGAATTCGTCAATAAGTAGGCAATAATACGCATATATATTATTCAAAATAATGTGTAATGCACAATCATTTGATATAGTATTTGATTGGTTTATTCCGGAAATAATAGAAGTCAGATTTCTGCGATTTTAATTGTTTAGCGCATTCACATCGTTTGAGACAGATTTATCATTAGTCAAGCAATTATGAAGGGGGTTGGGAGACAGAATTACAAAAGAAATGACACAATGCCGTATTAGAATTTTCCCCAACTGAAAAGTTACTGGATTTTTGACTGTCCGGGAGGCGAATCATACGAACAACTGCCAACGTCCAATGCTCCTTGCAACTAAGAACTTTTGACTCCGGCCGCGAATGCCTATGTTTTAATAGAAAATGTTTCTGTCCTCTGACTTTTCATGTTGTTTCTGAAATAAGCCATGCATTCGAGGGCGTAAAACCATGAAACTGAAACAGAAAAAATTAAGGTCCAATATCATAATCCAGGAAAGATCAGCGATTGAATATATTTTTGCTCAGAAAACAACCTGATACGATCCTTATTTCCATGGTGAGGACTACAAACACATATTCCCTTACATTATGATTCCATTTTATCGGCCTTCGAAGCCCTAGAATGTATAGTAGTTATACGTATCATGTTAGTACACTACCCTTTCAAATCATCAGCTTCTCTAAGAAATTGGTGGGTCATGCACCGCGCGCAATCTTTCCTTCCTCTTCCTTGTCCTATGTCCCTACCCCTTACACACACATTTACACTAACATGCTCTACACTACCACAAATGCCGGGAGACCTGTCGGGGACTTTGAATTTTCTCGGCTGGGGCGATGCCTCATTGGTTAGAGATACCTGGTTGGGGAAAACCCCGAAAGCCTACGGTAGGTCTGACCATCCAGCAGGGACCATCAGCTGAGGATCTGTCCATCCAGCGGGGGAAAGACATCCCGAGCAAAAACACACACTAAACTTCCGGTAGTAACGACCATAGTAGTTGACGCGCAGAATCACAATCAATCAATCGGAATTTGAAATGTGCTAGTTAATCCTGTATCCCTTCCAATCCCGTACCTGATCGTTTTCCCACCCCTTTTCCACAATTTACAGATTTCGAAAGTTATAGATTAGTTCATCGGGGCAGCAAATTATATTCACAACACAATTACAGATGATGGCCACCTTATTAGGTAGTCAATGCCTTTCAACCAACTTTCTCAAAGTTTCCCTACGTCAGTGTCTTTTCGCCACCAGACCATATATGTCAGGGTTTCAAGCTCTGTGTTGACGCAGAGAGGCATCAAAGACCAATAATATTAAATGCAATTATTTATTACCAATATTACTGTTGTATTGATATTCACAAATAAAACATTACAAAATGTGTGTTCGGAGAAAGCCAAACATTAATCTCACTCCAACTATCCATCCCTTTTCCACACGAGTTCATTCCAACGGCGCTCAAACCACTAAACGCACGAGTACAAACTATCAGCTTTCCTTACAATTTGACACACACTGCAGGTAAACGGCAATACCACATTCTCACGACTGAACTCTTTCGCCACCCGACCGCTACCATCACCACTACCTTCGTCCCCTGCGTTATTTTGATACAAATAAAATTATAAACATTAAACAATCGGTGTTTAGCTCAAAAAACGAATAAGATTGAACTCAAGAAATGAACTAAGTAGATCTGAAACTATCCATCTTTTTTCACGTATCCATTTCGGCCGACTCTAACCACCAAACACACGTGTTTACCAACCATCCTTAGAATTTGTCACATAGGATAGTAAATGAGATTACTTCATTCCCTCCAATGCCTCATTCGTCACACGATCCCAATACTACTCCGTGTCTGCTGAATTATTTTGTTATTCTTAAATAAAATAATCAAATACTAAATAATCAGTGTTCATCTAAAACAATAATATCAATTGTTGGAATTCTGATTCGGTGTTGACGTTCTTGTCTGAAGAAATAAGAGTTTATCTTGTTCCGGCTGACATAGTATACTACTACGTTGACGATGATGACGTCTTTTATTTCTTCATAATAATATCAAGCCAACAGAAAATGGACGAAACTACTGAGACACGGAACTTTCTATCCCCGTTCGTCACGTGTCCAATTTATCGTTGTTGAAAGCACGCTTACGATCATATCTTATAGGAATTTAGCATATATTTCGGGATTTCGGGTAAACTCTTTCATCCCCCCGTTTGCACCTTTTCTCCATCCGACTTTATTACTTTTATATTCGTCGCCGCATTACTTTGATATTTGTAAATAAAATGATGAAACATTAAATAATAAAAATTGTGATAAACTAATGAGATCGAGCTAAACAAACAAATTCAACTAATAAAATATGAAACTATACACCTGCTTTCATCATCTGTCTATTTCATCAGTGTTCGGCCGCAAGTTTACCAACGATCAGCTTTCCTTGTAAATTAGCACATATTGCGGATAAATGAGAACACTATATCCCCTCGCATGCTCCCTTTCGCTATCCGACTGCAACCACCACCCTTCTTCACCGCATTATTTTGATATTAATAATTATAATTACCTAATATTAAATAATCTGTTTTAGCTAAACATTAATAAATTTAAAATTAATTAAAAAATTAAACATGAATAAAAACTAGTAATGTTGAACGAGAGAAAGGGATTAATCTAAAGAGATATAAAACTATTCCTCCCCTTTCATCATCTGCCCATTTAATCGATTTGGTGTTCGAAGCATTAGACGCACGTTTACCAATCATCATCATTTCTCGTAAATTGGCATACACTGTGCCAACAAATTAGAATACTTAATCCCCTCTTCTGTCTCCTTTTTCCGACCACAATCGCCACCGTTGCCGTCGCATCATTTTGACATTAACAATTAAAATTACCCAATATTAAATAAACGGTGTTTAGCTAAAAATTAATAATGTCGAATGAGGGAAATGGATTAAACTACAGAGTTTAATCCTTCTCATGAGTTTGGTGTTTGAAGCATTAGACGCAAGTTTACCAACATCGTCATTTCTTGTAAATTGGTTCATACTGTGCCAATAAACGAGAATACTTCATCCCCTCGTCTGCCCCCTTTCGCCACTCGCAACTCGCCGCGGTCGCCGCCGCCGCAGGGTGCCAAGGCCGCGCGCGCGTTCGTCCAGAGGGCGGCACCCGCGGCGGCGAAGTAGGTCGTCTCGAGGGGGTTGCGAAACGCGCGGGCGGACGGGCGCGCGCGCGCGCGCTTTTAAGGCGGCGGCGGGGCGCGCGCGCACGCACACGCACGCGTGCGCTCTCGCGGCGACGTCTCCGCCCAGGGAGCAGCAGCAGGAGCTCTCGTGCGTGTGGTGAGTGTTGGCGTCACGCGGCTCGCCCGCCGGCCATCGCCCGAGACGCCCAGGTGCGCACGCCGCTGACGGGGCGGATGCGCGGTGGCGCCGAGTGGTAGTGAGCAGCTGGTGGTCGTGTGGTTCGGTCCGCGTGCGGATGTGGTGTCGGAACGGGGGTTGACCAGTTGTGGAGTTTGGTGAAGTGGTGTTAAGGATTTCGTGTTCTTGGCAAAAGTCGTGCCTGTGATTGTGACCTTGTGGGACTCCAGACTGTGGAATTGACTTTTCAAGAGGATTAGTTAGGTGAGTACTTGTGCTACGTCTTTAAGACATAGTGAGACATTGATGATCATCTTCGTTTGTTGGGGTTTTGTCACAATATTGTGGTGGAGAACTGTCGCTATTTGAGATCTGTGTACTTAAACTGTCTCAAGTGTCTCCGTCCAACAAACTCCTCCCTAATCACAGGGTACCCTCTGCCATAAATTCCGGTACATATAATCTGACCATTCTCTGGCTGAGTCTATTTATAGTTTTAATTCAATAAATATAAACCACAGTTGCAACATCTGATGAATAGAATGAGAGTCGTGATGAATGAGTCCGCTGACTACAATTATTGTAATATTCCTGTGAATTCTAACTGAAAAAAGGGAGGGTGCACTGTGTTTAGAATTATTAACTTTATGATGAATATCTGAAGACAAATTGAGCTTATTAAAAAATAACACGTCAGAAAGTTTTCATTATCTTTATAGTGATTTCAGATTATAATGAAGAAAAAGTTTGATAATATATTTTAAGACACGTTTAATAAGCACATTTTCTAATTATGTAGAGCGTACTAGACATCAAACTTCATGTGGAATTTAAAAAATATTGTACTAGCTAATTTAAATTTTATTATTGAAAATAATTTATCTATTAGATTTCCCCACAAAATTTCAATATCTTCAGTTACTGCAAGTTCTCGCCTGAAAATATATTTCCAAAAATACTTCTTGAAAACGAACTTTGTTTTAAAAGCGAAAATAGCTTTATCCTGGAACTGAACAACGCGTTACATTACGTAGACCGATATTGAGCTTATATAAACATTACATTATTTCTAAGTATTAACTCACAACAAAAAAAATTGTTATATTCGAAGGATTAAATTGCACAAAATATCAAATGGTCAAGTTAATTTTACATAGATTTCGATATTCTTGATGTTGACTACCCGTCCATGGACCTTGGTTCAGGTACCCACAAGAGCAAACCGCCAATAATGTAATAAGTGTCTAAAATGTCCCATTTTCTAAAAAAAAACAGGGTTCCAAGGTCCAAAGTCAGGGTTCTAAGGACAAAAAAAAACCTTTTTGATTTATGACTGACACAAGCCCAGAAGGTTCTAAATTCGAGAATTCCCTCGAGTCTGTTTCATTTTAAAGATTTCAAGCGTTGCTAAGTCAAACGCAAACCACCGTAGCCTCAGAAAACATCCACCGCATCTGAACGACCTCTACACAAAATTTCCTTCTTTAGAAAAAAATGAACATGCCATGTTCGGGAGATCGATCAGGAGAAACAAAAGGAAACTTCTCAACCGAAAATTTAAATCGAAGGAGCGTATCGTGCGGAACAAAAACTAAGCAAATTCGTTACACTTTCTTCACTTTCATAAACTTTTAAAGGCGCGAGATACCTTCATCTTTCAGAAGTATTACGTCCACGTCGATAACAACAATGCGGAATTGAAGACGAACGCAGAACACGTGCGTCCGCAGGATTTTCTCCCAGACGTCTATTGTTTTGTTGTGAAGTATAGGGCTATAACCTCCGCAGCGTGGAGTCATCAGATAACTGCGGAACCTTGGGTGCTACTACACTTTTACCACGTAAGAGATCCACGGCCAGAACTGCGCACAGTTGGCCAGATAATGTCTAAAATGTGATATGAATTGAATTGCAAACTTACGTGCTTGGGAATTTCTTGGAATGTATTTTGGGTGTCGATTACATCTAGTATGGTTAAAATTATAGATTTTAATATCGATTATTTGAAATACAAATAAAAAATACAATTAATAACACATTTCTGCTTCTAAGAGCACTTCTTTTTACCAGAAGTTCAGTTTCGAAGAAGCGTTGAAACATGAGCAAAACAATGCTTATGAAACAGTCGAATGCCGCACTGTATTAGATATGAAAAAATGAATAAAATATAAATGTATCCTCTCATTTCTTGCATCGGGAAAGTAAGCATAATTTTCACATGTAGTAATCGGGTAACTTGTATGTGATCTGGTGATCGTGTCTTTAACTCACGGTTAGACCTCTCCTGGCTCACCTTTCGAGGTACGTGACATGTTATTCACAGCATCTTGACCTACATGTGGTAAATGATCTTTCATTTAATGATCCTTTCAAAACATTTTAAGTGACTTCTCGAAAAAAAGAAGTATTTTTGAGTTACCCTCAAAAATACTTTTTTCGTACCCAAAGCACCCAAAAATATATTTCGGGGTGTTTAGGCACATTTGTGAACAATATAGACACGATTTCTCTCAACAAGACGAAAATTATATCTATTTTTTACCCGAATCTTTCTAAAATACTGTAGAAAATTCCAAGAAAAAATATTTTTTGGGGTTTTAGAGCACTAATGAAATGTGAAAACTATTTTTCTCGCTGAACCTCAATGGCTTCGACTTAATTTATCAGACTGATGACAGTTAAAACTAATTTTATAATAAAAAACATTTAAAAATTACTTAAAACGATACTTCTTGACGTAACGTTTTGCACGAAAGTAAACGAGCCAGGCAATTGTATTATGTTTAAAATCTATTTTCATTATGGACGTGAACATTTAAAAAAATAAAACTATCCGACGGAGGCGCCATCCTAAGGAAGTTCGTACCGAAACTATAAACTCTAATGACAAACATTTCTTTCTCTGTGTAAAGTCAATATTTTACTTTCTTCCACGCTTGGCGATACATTGACCCACTGTGCTCATGTCTTCTCATCCTCCCATCCCCCGCCATCTTTTCTCTTCCGTTTCGTGCTCTGTGCTCTTCTCGCTTTCTCCGGTCCTAGATCACGGAGCCCGCGTTTCGGTTTGGCAAACCGCGCTGCGCGACATTCTGGTGTTACGTAAGCAAACTCGAATTTCCCGCTGGGCGCTAATGGTGTTGGAAACGCTCACGTGACGGTCCGTTTACCAACGATACCTAGGGCAATGAAAGGTGAGTCGCCGGTGAGTATCACAGGCGGCCTTGAACGTGAAAGTTTTTTGCGAGGGAGGCGTTGCAGTGGTGGCTTTAATGATTACATCATTTTTGCGTGAGTGTGGGAGCGGCCCTCTCTCCAAGGTGAAATACCGAGATATTTTTCTTGTGTAGTTTGCAGTGGAATAGACAAACGTTATTAGGCCACATCTATTGATTAGAATTTGTTGTGCATTGTTAACTATTTCCTGTTGATTAAGACAGATAATAAATGCTTTATTTTATCAATAATGTTGAAAATGGTTGACGCTGAATTTCGTTCGTTCCATTTTCGTGGTTGATGTTCACTTCTTGTGACCAGGTACCTACTGATGATTTATATTATTTTATTAAGGTTTTTAAGTGTTAGTCCAACTAAATAATATTTTTGCATATTGTTTAATTTTATCATTACTATCAACATTTTGGAAAGTTTGAATTTCGATGGATTACAAACGTTTTGATTACAAATAATTGAAAATGTTCATGGATTACAGAAATAGAATTCATGTCACTTCAAAATATTCTTTCCGTAATATTTTTTAATTTATTTCTTTTCACATAAAATGATGTCTACAGTGTTGTCAGTGTCAAAAATTGAGCTAATTTTCACGTTCACATAGACATAATAATTTTAAATCGATAATTATAATACATTGTTTTTTGCACCAGAGTTTATTCAACAGAATAATTAATAGAAAAAAATTCTATGATATCGAGGAAAGACATTTTATCTTCAAAACTATAATGGCAAATATGAACTCGAAAAACTATATTAAAACTTTGTAGATGTATATCTGATTTCATATTAACTAATTTATATTACGCCACGCATGTCGTTCCAAAAATAACGCAAAAAGTGACATTAACTATGAAACTTTTTTCGCTTCGAAAATATATGCAAAATTTCAATGAAAAAATGTAATGAACTGATTAAATGATCAGGTGTTTTCTAGTACGACACACTAAAAAAATTCAAAACTCCTTTGGACTTTTACAACATAACGATATTTTAATACATAATTCTCATTTAGAGCGTTTGTCTTCCCAATGTGTGTTCACAGTGAAATTCTCTTTTTTGTTTTAGTTTTACTAACAACGCATCCAAGAAAGCCTTCTGCAAGTTTCCGAAGGTTTCACGATATGGTGCTACTACGAGGCACGAGACTGTACAAATACAAGGAAAAAGAAGTATGAATGAGCGAGAAATCTGAATGGCCAATCTGTTTTAGTGAACTCATGAACTACGTTAGAAAAGGAAAAGTCAAGTGCCGGTTCAGTGTTCCAGATTTTTCTAGTTCATTCGATTCGAACTGACGCAACGAAATTCTCTGCAGCTCTCAAAAAACAAGATACAAGTGTGTGCTAGCTAATTAAGTGTACTAAAAAGGTTGACGTGGTTTTATTAACATTCAAAGAATTGGTAGTCGAAACATTTGGTTGCCCAGGTTCACAAAGTCAATAAGTGTACCAATTGCAATGAAAATGAAGCAATCGTCAATCTTTTATGAATAAATTAAGTCTACTTGACGAAATGTGAAAATCTAAATGGTTATATTAATTACAAGGGATATTACGTGAAAGTCGTTATCGTAATTCCATGTTATATTTCAGTAAAGTTTTATATAATTGACAAATGCCATGTGAGTGTGTAAATATGTCCAAAGAGTAATCCAAGTGTGGAATACAAGTGATACGAGGAACTTATTCTAATGTTCTCAGGACACTACGAAAATAATGAATTATGAGAGATCTCACCCTCAACCCAACTAGTGATTTCGCAAAGTAACAATAAGTAAGGAGTTCAATATTAATAAATCTGAATTTATCAGAATGAAACTGCGTAATAAGCATGAAGAGCGCAGATGAACTGCACTTTTCATCAAGTGATTCCAACTGTTTATTCGGTCCCGAATTGATTTAATCAAGAAATAATGCAAAATCGATATCTCTATATTATACTCGTATGTGAAATTCAGTGTACTGCAACAGTGTGAAAGTGAAGATATTAATTCAAATGCTTCATGGTAAGGGTGGAATGTATTCTAATTTCACACTCACAGCAAAAGTTTACCTCTTCAATGCTCCTATCCAGAAGGGAGAGGGAAGTTGAGTGACCTGAACATGAGTACACCTGAATTTAGGTGACGTATATTTTAAGTCAGCCTGTTTCTCTAGTCGATTTTCCTTTCCTCCACGCAGTTCAACTGACCAAATAGGGTTGCGTGTCTTGAAGGGACATCGAACGCTACCAAACGAAGTCAACAATCGTCTTGGATAACATTCAACATCCTCACCTCTAGTCGATACTTTTTATTTTTATTTTTAAACGAAACATATCTAGTAAGTTGCAGAGTTGTTGAGGGACCTTAACTGAACGAAGCAACAAGTCTCACCCGAAGATAGACACCGTGGATTGTATCCAGAGCTTGTTTCTTCCCTGTGGATTGGAAGAACAAGTAACGGTTATTAAACGGCACAATCAAACGAAGCAAAAGCGCAACGTGGGTTATATTTTGTACCAACACCCCTGCCGATTGCCTCACTCAATGCACCCGAAGATACGCGTCGTGGATTGTATCCAGAGCTTGTTTCATCCCTGTGGATTAAAAGGACAAGTAACGGTTATTAAACGGCACAATCAAACGAACCAACAGCGCAACGTGGATTACATATTGCGCCAGCACCCCTCGGCGATTGCCTCACTCAATGCACCCATCGCGTGAGACAAAGGAACGCCGAGCGACCTGAACAAACCCACATCCTCCACCGCGTCTGGAGATGGGCGTGGCGGGCCACATTCCGCGCCTGCTGCTGGCCGCGGCGGCGGCGGCGGCGCTCTCGCTGGGCGCGCCGCGCGGCGCCGCTTCGCTGCTCGAGGCGCTGGCGGCGACGGCGGCGGCGTTCGGCGCCCCGGCGCCGGCGGCCGACGAGCGCGCGCCCCGGGACGTGCGCAGCCCGCTGCGCGCCTACGACTTCGTGGTGGTGGGCGCCGGCACGGCCGGCGCGGCGGTGGCCGCGCGCCTCGCCCAGGCCGGCAACTGGACCGTGCTGCTGCTGGAGGCCGGCGGCGACGAGAACGTCATCAGCGACGTCCCGCTGCTGGCCAGCTACATGGCGCGCTCCGCCATCGACTGGAACTTCCCCACAGTGGCGTCGCCCGACTTCTGCAGGGCGCTGGAGGGCGGGCGGTGCAGGTGGGTGGAGTGCTTGTGAGGCTTGGCTTCGCTTTTGCGTTGGTGGAATAATCGTAGATACGGTATGAGCATGTTCGGATATAATGTTCGTGGTATAGTGTTCGTCGTATAATGTTCGTGGTATCATGTTCGTGGTATCATGTTCGTGGTATCATGTTCGTGGTATCATGTTCGTGGTATCATGTTCGTGGTATCATGTTCGTGGTATCATGTTCGTGGTATCATGTTCGTGGTATCATGTTCGTGGTATCATGTTCGTGGTATCATGTTCGTCGTATAATGTTCGTGGTATCATGTTCGTGGTATCATGTTCGTGGTATCATGTTCGTGGTATCATGTTCGTGGTATAATGTTCGTGGTATCATGTTCGTGGTATGATGTTCGTGGTATAATGTTCGTGGTATAATGTTCGTGGTATAATGTCCGTGGTATAATGTCCGTGGTATAATGTCCGTGGTATAATGTCCGTGGTATAATGTCCGTGGTATAATGTCCGTGGTATAATGTCCGTGGTATAATGTCCGTGGTATAATGTCCGTGGTATAATGTCCGTGGTATAATGTTCGTGGTATAATGTTCGTGGTATAATGTTCGTGGTATAATGTTCGTGGTATAATGTTCGTAGTATAATGTCCGTAATATAATGTTCGTGATACATTGTCCGTGGTTAAATGTTCGTTATATAATTTTCATAGAATAATGTTCGTGATATAATGCTCGTAATATAATGTCCGTGGTAAAATGTTTGTGGTTAAATTTTCGTGGCAAAATATTCGTGGAATAATGTTCATTGTATAATGTTGGTAGTATAATGTTTGTGGTATAATATTCGTGGTATAATGTTCGCGGCACAATGTTCGTGGGACAATGTTCGGAGAAGGGAAGGAAGTTCGTGAGGAGGAAGTCGGAATGTTTGGAAGGATATTCATGTAAAAATAATCGTCGCGAACGTACGTTCGCGTAGTACGTCAATACGTATTCCCGCAGGGAGGAATCATGACTGCGTAAGTGGGCATGGTTTCTGGTGGAGAGTTGTAGAGGACCACCCGGACCTCGAGTTTCACATCGGTACTCACGTCGTTAGCTTCAAGGTGGAGGCAGTGAGTAGGCAATGCTAAGCTCCGAGTAGCCGGGTTTGCTCGGTAACCCACCAGTTGAGCCAGCCGTTACCGGTTGCCGGGCACGTCGTCCTGTAGGTGGGATTGGGCGAAGGACATTCTTCAGAATGCTCCAGATCCCACATACAGAAGTCTGGACGTGGATCATGATCCCCCTTCCTAGCAGGTTGCCTAGGTCCCGACGATATTCACGCCGATAACATAAAAGTGATTGCAGTGAGGAGACGGGAAACGGGCTTCGACTGCTCGGACCTTAGGCCCGGTGGCCCCTGTTAGGCTCTTGGCTTCGTCGAGGCAGTGGCCCGGTACTCTGGGAATAGAGGAAGAACTTCTTCCCGGCGCATTGTGAGTGGTGAATTGTTTTGACTCTGGCACCGGCCTAGAAAGCCGGAAGCTCTGGTCTGGAAAGGCGGGAGCTCTGAACTAGGAAGGCAACCCGACACAGTCATTGAATGGGAAGTTTATCGAGAGAGTAAACAGCGTTCTGGCGGTATCCATATACCAGCCTGCCGGCGTACTTGTGCGCGAAAGGGGGTACGGATAAATATTAACGCTTCTCTGCCTTCCGCGGTGAACAGTCCTCCTGGTAGTACAAGGTGGTGTAGTAGACCACGTGAGATATATACGTCAATTCTTACTATGTTATACGTAGAGCTCTATCATACTTCTTTTCCGATTCTTTCTCTCTCCTTTTGTTGACTACATAATATGTACATGCGCTTTTATCCTTTTTCTATAATATATTTACAATATATTCACAGTGAAGAATAAATCACGTAATACACGGTGAAATCGCAGTATCTGGGTATCGCAGCTTCTGGGTCAATGACTGGTTGTATTGCAGCTTCTGGGTCAATGACTCCCTTCTCGATCAGGTTTTTCGTCCAGTTTCCCTGATCCATTGAGCAAATGCCGAGATGGCTCCTTGTTTTGCTTCTGGACATAAATGTTATTTCATTTGCTGTGCACGTCTTCTAGAATTCAGTGGGAAATACAGTTATTCAAATTATCGTTTCCATGTTGTCGCGGCAGGAAGTATTATTCCTTGACGAAGGACATCATGGATAAGAGCCCGAAATTTATTGCTTATTTATCCTTGAAAATAGATTTTATTACATGGGAGCGGTTTTTTTCATTCAAAATTCAAGTAGTATATGACTTAGTGTAGGGATCACAGAATTTTGAAAATGTGCACAGAATTCTCTTGTCCCCATAGAACGTCATACGCAGTTTTAACTGTTTTTTGACGTAAAATAAATAAATAAATAAATAAAATGCATAGACATTTCATCTACTGACGAGACGAGTTTCTTTTACTCATTTCTCCTTAGAAGCGTTAAAATATTTTTCTTAAACTTTAGTACTTCTCTAACTTCGTCGTTTTATGATATTTCCTCACATCGACGCACACCTTGCCAATCATTCTCAATTCCCTTTAAATTTCCCTTTCTTCTATCATCAACCAAGCAATTTCATTATGGTTTATAGATACTGAACATGTCAAGTTGTGATAAAAGTAGTAATGGATATTTAACTGGATGCATTAACCTCTTATGAACTCTTGCTGTGGGGTTAACGAATGTATTACATAATAATCGTGACTTGCATAACTGCATCTAGAATGACTTCACATTTCTTCCCTGCAGTATAGATGGCAAGGTATGTTGATACTTTCTCTTGTGTTCCAGAATTGACCTCCTTGGATTTGTTTATCAGTTTTGCAAACATCTTTACTCCAAACTCCCATGTATGCACAATACATTATCTCGTAACTTCTACGGAACTTCCATAAGGGTGACCCATTGATTGTGATTATCATGTTATATTATCATATTATTATTATTATTATTATTATTATTATTATTATTATTATTATTATTATTATTATATTTACACTATCTTACCAGGGACTTCTATAGAACAATAACGGATCAAAAAAGCACACCAAAAATACTTTTAGTTGCAAGTACTGAGAGAGCGTACTCATTTCCTTACACGACACTAGTTGTATTGAAAGATTTGAAGTAGTATGCTACGATGGCCGTACCAGTACCACTTGATATCTTTATACCATAATTTTAAAAGTACAGATAATATTTGTTCGATCATCTAAATACACAATTACAAATTAATTAAAAATCCTGAATATTCTGAAACTATGTTGTTGTTGTTGTTGTTGAAATTATGAATTGTTGCAAGAAAAGGGAAAGTGAAAAATATCATCTGATACTTTAGCTCATCTTTTAGTACTTTAGCAGACATTTAGATTACAAAAGAAAATTATCCCAATAATGAAAAAATGTCATCCACGTGATCCTTGCAAGCCTCTTTTTATTGAGCTTGGGATCTTGGCATTGCCTTGCCTATTTATTTACAAATCTGTAATAATTGTCGAAACTCACTTATTTAAGGGTGGGAACATATTTGCATGTAATACTTATATTTATAATTAAAACATGTCGTAGAAATTATGTTCAAAATTGTCAGCTCACCACAAAAAATCGACATACAATACATGTATGTTACTTACAACGCATTGCCAGATGACATTAAACAATTGAAATCGGTTAACAAATTTCAGTCAAAAGTAAAATATTTTTTGCGGCATAACTGTTTCTATACAATTAGAGACTACACTGATCATCAAAAAGAAAAATGGTGTTTATTTTAACAAAACAATGATATACTATAATCTATTAGTTTATATTTGTATTGTATATTTTTTAAAGACTTAATATGCTTGTAACAAGTAATGACTTCAGTTTCCGGCTAAATGATCTCTATCGCAATCAGGTTTTTGTCCAGTTTCCCTGATCCATTGAGCAAATACTAAGAAGGCCCTCTTGATTTGCTTCTGGACGTAAATGTAGCTTCACTATGAGCACGTTTAGTTGAGCTCTCCTTTGGCTTGTAGTGGTAGAGCTGAGGGTGAGTTATTTTGTTAACAATTCAGAAAAAACAAATCTGCAGTTCGTTTACCGTTGCAAATAAGATTATTATAACTCGAGAACGAAAATATCTAATTTTTTAAATGTTGCTAATCTCGCGCTTTTTAAAATTTTATCATTATTAATTTAAAAAACGTCTTCCAACTATTTATAGCTAAAACGGAAAGGGATTCAGGAACTCAAGAAAGCGTGCGCAGATGATCTTCTCCCCCATACGTCACATATAGTTTTTACTGTTTTTTGACCAAATAAAAAGTAAATAAATACTAAACATCAAAGCGAGATTTCCTGGTAAAAAGTAGGAAATCTCTGTCTATAGTTATCCTGAAATCAGCCAAACCGGCAATGGCGCTGATATACGTCACAAAAATTACATACTTACAACGGCTGTCAAAACAATTTCTGAGCAAAACAATCGAATAGGCTACTGAGTAATTCTGTGAAGAACATTTTATGCATCTCGTAAATATTATTTGAAGCAATTTCCATTAAAAATGACATTAAAATCGAAAAAAATCAGCAAAAAATTCTGGTTTGCACTGGTAAAAAGCAGTCCAAACCAAACGTTTACAAGCTGAGTTGGAACTGGAACAAATCGAAGAAGCCTCGATTCATCAGTGACATATCCAACATCCTGAATTGTTCATCCGAACTGTTTTTGATCATTTTTTTACGTCCATTTTCTTCGATTTTATGGCATTTTTAAAGAATTTTTAGAGCACTTTATTGATCATTTTTTGCCACGATTTAGGTCATCAAAATCCGCTCCGTATTGACAATGTGGGCGGTAACAGTATGGACAATGCATGCGGCGCTGAATGAGGCTCGCGCGCGTGTTGCAGCTGGCACGCGGGGCGCGTGCTGGGCGGCACCACGGTCATCAACTACATGGTGTACTCGCGCGGCAGCCCGCTGGACTACGACGCGTGGGAGGCGCTGGGCAACCCGGGCTGGGGGTGGAAGGACGTGCTGCCCTACTTCCTGCGCTCGGAGGGCGCGCGCCCGCCCGACCTCGCCGCCTCGCCCTTCCACGGCACCAAGGTCACTCATTCATTTTACGTAAATTTTCATGTAGTGTGATAATACACTTAAAAGTTACTCCAAACGACTACCATACGCTTGCCATATGTTGTCCCGAGCCTTTCGATTCTCTCTTCTTCGTATATTGAAATACGAGTATGTATATTCGTGACCCATTTATTAGGATACAACTCCCGGACACAACGGTTGATTTCGTCCTATCTAAATAGATAGTAACGAAAATCAGCCTCCGTCGGTCATCGAACCCTAGGTCTTCCCAATCAGAGTCGCTGTAGAAACAGGAGCAATGATAGCTTTGAACTAAACAGCCGGTCGCTTAGAATTGCCAACTGCACGTATTATCATTCCACAAGTGCGTACCGGTGTGCTTGTGCGTGCGTTAACGTGTTTGTGTGTGTGTGCAGGGCCCCGTGACGGTGGACTACGGGTGGCGGTCGCCGCTGGGGCCCGTGTTCCTGCGCGCGGCGCGGGAGGCCGGCTACCCGCTGCGCGACCCGCACGGCCCCGAGCAGCTGGGCTTCTCCTTCGTGCAGGCCACGGTGCGCCGCGGCGCGCGCTGCTCCGCCTCCAAGGTTGGTCAGTTGGTTGGTAGTGATTCCGGGCGCGTCAACTGGTCAGTGGGGCGCCGCCCCACTGGAAGACATAGGACAAGGAAGGGGAAGGACAGATCGCGCGCGGTCCGTGGCCCGTTTGGTAGGGGACTGCTCCGGCATTCGCCTGGTGTTGATCGGAGAAACCACGGAAAACTACCGATCAGAGCAGCCGGCCGCTAGGATTCTCCTCCAGACAGCGACTGAATTCGACCTAGCTTGAAAGCTAGTGTCGAAAATCCTGCCGCCGTCAGGACATGAACCTACGACCTCCCGGTCAGAGGCACTGCAGTGACAACAGTTGATGCACTGAGCTACCGCTCCCGGTGACAGGCGACGACACGGGACAAGCTCTAAGCTCCCGACAGATCTCCCGGAATATGTGGTAGGGTAGTGCATGATAGTGTAAGTGTGTGTGTGTGTGTGTGTGTGTGTGTGTGTGTGTGTGTGTGTGTGTGTGTGTAAGGGGAGAGGATAAGACAGGGAAGAAGTACGAATTAAGTTGTAACGAAGATTAAACTGAAAACAAACTAAATAATAAGAACAAATAAAAATACTCAGACTGAAACCCTGAGCGCCCACAGAAATCTCAAGAGGTCACAGCCTCCAGAGTTCTCTGAAGAAAGGTTACGCCTTACGCCCATGGCGTAAGCCGGCTCTCTATGTACGAAATACCAGGGCATCGGGGTAATTCTGAGTGAGAGATGGTCTATGCGATGAAGATAGTGCCATTAGTGCACTCTGTGGACTTAGCGCACGTGAACTTCTGTGCCCTCCCGTTCATAAGAGAGTATACAAACCAACACAGAGTTCTTCATACAGGCTTAAACGGACACAGATGGTGCCAATCCGGAAGTGGCTCAGAGGTTTAGAAAGAGGCCGACAGATGGCACTGAGTCCTATGCATTCCTAAGAGTATTGATAGAGCATTGAAGGACTAAACGCTCGTTCAAATTAATTATTATAAAGAAAAATAGTTTGCAGTAACGATATTTTATACACATTTGTGGTGAAAATTTTCTTTTCATTCCTTTTTGTTAATGGTGCCAAGACATACTGGCACTACTCTACAAGCCGCCACTGTTTACAACTAACATTTTTTTAAAATTATTTAAGGTCACCTTAGAAACAAGTAACAATTGTTTGTCGTGTTTAGTCAGTTCACATTTGCGAACTGAATGTATGAATGCGGAAAGAAGGACATTAATGATATTGTCTTTCAAGAAGTATGTGTGTCATCTCACGGAAAGTAAGAGGATTTATTACTCTGTATAAATGTAATTATGATGGTCTCCACAGCAATTTGGCAGTAGTGCTGGGAGATGTATATGGTATCTCACCTTTTCACCATTCGATATAAAAACGGCAAAATATTACTTTCTTTCAAAATTTGAAAAAAAGCTTTCTGCTGCATCCCTAATAGTATTAAAGTCTATTCTGATTCAGTAAAACGGCATTCGTAGTTAAATGTTATTTAAAAAATAAACTGTACGAAGGAAATTTGAAACATATTCAAAAGAATTTTATTATATTTCTAATTCTAACTATAATAAGTATTGAAAATACGCTTCTTCATGGATGATCCCTTCTCAATCAGGTTTTCGTCCAGTTTCCTTCAAGTCATTGAAAATATGCCGAGATCGTTTCGTCAGCAGTTCTACCTTGAAAGTAATTATGTAGCACGCTTTTGATTGCAAAGAGTTTCTTTATAAGGAAAAGATCATATTTGTTATCAAATGTCATCTTAAACGTCCGTTGCTACTTTTTATTCACAATTAAACTATGATTAGTAAAAGAAACATGGTAAGAATTTTGGAGAAATCTTACGGAGGGTGAAGTCGTGGGCTTGCGCGGTCAGTTTTGCAAATGCTCTTGGCTGTCCTGTGACACCGTCCGATGACGCCAAATCATATGTACGTTAACTACAAAACCAACACGCTACCGAAATTTCAATGACTTCAAGAGACTGAAATGTTTTAATGAAAATTAAAGCCTGCAGCCTTTCTTTTAGATCTATTAACATTAATGTTGTGAGGGTTAATATGTTGGGACGAAATCAGCCTGTATAACTTTTCCCATATTTCCATACTATTTAAGTTCTCATTTCCTTCATCGCCGAAAGCAAAGAGCTCAGGAAAAGAAATTAACAAAACCAATATGTCAAAATAGAAGTGCTATGGGTTCTTTCTTTACTTCGTAGCTCGCCCTACGATTTACGTATGGACGATAACAGAGATAGGAGTAATCCTGTAAAAAGAAAGTGATAAAGTCGACCACTCTGTTGGCACCAGTTGCATTACTGATTAAAACTACACAAGGTGAAATGGAACCAATGGGTTTGCATTCCTGACAGGAAAGATATGAAAGCAAGGAGTAACTGTACCAAGAGCCATCGAAATCTTACGTTCTGACGACGCTTGTTATTGTAAAGAGAGAACTGTTTAAAAATATTAAATTCTCACAAAAACATTTGTGCAATTGTGCAATTGTGCTTAAATACATTATCTTGAAGAAATATACATATTTGGGCTAGATTAAACAAAGTTAATACTTCAAAATAGCTAAGAGTTCTTAGTTTTAGACAATATGAAACGAGAACGATCTTTCACTGCTACGGACTTAATGGAAAGTTTTCGTGCGTTGCAATTTAATGCAAATATTGTACACCGAGGTCAGTACATGTGCATACCTGGCAAACAACTCATTAAGTGTCGTGCCCATATTTCAAAAATGCAGCAATAAACCTTGTTGGCAAGAAGTTGCATTCGTAAATTTTAATATTTCTCTTTCGCTTTTTGACTATTCATTAATACATTTCATTTGTCCAAGATTTAATTTTTGGACAATCACTGACATTCGGTTCTTGAAACCCTGAAAGTTCTTCTTTCCCTCAATCCCTACTTATTTTCATATTTTATACTTTTATATCTTTATTTTGGAGATAAATTATTCCTGCCAGTTTCTAAAGGATATTAGCTCAATTTAAATGACTTTTAGACTACAAGAGAAAAACGTTAGTATTAATGGTGTCTGACTACATTCCAGGTGAATATTTTTGGTTATTACATGTCATCCATTGATTTACACTTTTATGACAGCGACGAAATGTGCAAACAAACGGCTATTTTTAAAAATAGGATATACTAATGGTAAAAAGTACGGGGAATCTTTTTGTCTATTTTTTTTCGGCCTACAGCCGGTTACCCTTTACGTCCCGATGAGATGCATATTCGACCAAACACCAGATACCAACACACTGGCGGGCTCCTCTGATCTGGGGTCAGCAGAAAGCAAGGCCCTCCGCGACAACACATACATGAAAGACAGGGTACAAGCAACCATGTCCAACGCGGGACTCAAATCCGCGACCGTTCGGGGCAAAGCGCTGAGTTGGTACATGATCTTAGCCACCTCGGCCATCTAGATCTATAGTTATCTTTCTAATGATCTAAAATATGGCTCAGAATGGATAGAAACAATAACGTTGGTATCAAAAAAGTCTTTTAAATTAATCGTTTATTTAAAATATCGTGTTTTCTTGAGTTCAAGCAATAGGAACATTCTTGTTAATGACGCATAAAAACAAACATTTTTTTAACTTCTAAGGCAAATAAATGCGTTGGAGTATTGAATTACACACTGTGAAATAACCAAGAATGACGCCTCTGCATGTAATCAGTTATTTACACAGTTAATCAACACATGCAAGTAGATTCTCCTAAATTACATGGGTCATTAATAGAGTATTCACCTCCAGAAATTAATTCCAGAAGAATTATACTATAATACAGATTTGATGCGTTAACAATGGAGACAATTTTTAGACACTATCGCATAATTATAGTGTCTGAATTTGATAACGAATTTTACATAGAAATATTATAATAGACATATCGTTTCTCAAGGGATCAAGTTAGCTTTTATACGACACCCCGCTACACCGGAACATTCATGTAGGTTTTTTTATCCTCTCAAATATAACTTAAATATCTCATACTTTTCGTTTGAAATTAATGTGGCGTGTCCTATTGCTGTTCTGAAGCGGTCTTGCCTCAGCAGGAGCATTATGCAGATTTACGAAGTGGAACCAACGATTTAATCCTATGTCACTACGTCGTAAAAGAGTAAGGCCGCGCAAAATAGTGTCGGGAGACTTAGCTCGCCCGTTCCCGTAGGCGCGTTGCAAACGACTCGAAAACGAGAAGAGTTTTGAATTTTAACACGACTCGCGAAGGTGAAGTCGACGAACTTTATATTTCGATTTATTTAGAGTTGCATTTGTTAGGCCGTTAGCTGTTACGATGTCATCTAATCGAGAGCATACAGTTCACTAAATTAACGTCGCTATGGTGATGTTAAACCTCCAGATTGGATGACACACCGTAACAGCGTCAGCGATTTACATCAAGTGAAGTTATGTTTAAATGCTAGTATAAATGGTGATGCGAGTAAGTCACAATAATAGTGCAAATCTTAAACGACACTGCAATAGTTCTGTGGAAACATATTTACCAGTGGTGGTTGGTGCTGAAGTGCTAAAAGCTGAGAGCTGCTGAATGCTGATAGCAGTGGTTTAGTTCATCTTTTCTCGGTCAAAAAAATGTTATCCCCTCCCAACAAAAAATATAGTTATTAAAGTACATTGATGATAAATTACACTGTAATAGTTCTATGAAAACATATTTACCAGTGGCGGTTGGTGCTGAAATGCTGAATGCTGATAGTAGCTGTTAGCAGTGGTTTAGTTAATCTTTTTCGGGGCAAAAAAATTATATCCCCTCCCAACCAAAATATAGTTATTACAGTACCTTGATGCCCTTAGGGTGGTCATGAACAGCGCATGATTCTAGTGGGACGACCCAGGATTGAATTCCCGGTTGGAGCAAAAATGAAGGTGTAGCTTTTTAATACAAATCGTTTCAATTTCTATAGCTGCGTGTCGAAAAAAAGCTCAAGTAGGCCAAGTTTTCTGGGGACGGTGATGGAAATACGTCATATTCGCCACATGAGACCCTACTCCCACGCGTGGATAATAAATGAAAAGAGGGCGCAGGCCTGCAAAAGTCACTAGCTGCCAAAAGTCGGAATAAAGCGATTCTAAAATGCCAATACATACATTCAAAATACATTGATAAACTAATTTTAGAAAATGTTTAAAATTTAGAATGAAAGTTAAGCAAATATTTCAATACATGTTCCTAGTTTAAAATGCATCCACAATAACTTAACAAGTAAAGCAAAAATTTTATTCACAAATAACTTCATATAACAATTAAACCTTTAATAGATGATTTATTTTTAATTTATTGAGTTAGTTAAAAAGAACGTTAAAACTGTTTTACATATTTCAGTTCGTTTGATTGATGGAACATCTGTGAGGCACTGTCAAGGACCCTCTTCACTCTTCATCGGTACTGCCAAGAGCAGCGCTCGGTGAATCTCGGAACCTTCAAGAGCTTAATGGCTTACATTTTAGCGCTTACACTCAACACGCACTTTAGTGCTCTGTTTGACGTCATCCGTCTTTGTCGTTCATAACAGCTCATGCCAGACCCCGTACCGTTCCGTACCTAAGCGCGGAGATGCGCATGTAAATAAAAATCAATGCCGATCTCTGATTGTTGTGTACTTTATCACTGTTTTGATCGGCGACTAAAAATAAAATCCGGTATTTTAAATCACGCTAATTGTTTCAATTGTTAAAGAGAATGAATAGCGAGCTGCAGCACCACAGCAGTTATGGACCAGCAGCCACGGATGTGTATCGGAAACGAGATGACTAGGAATATCAAATCTGAGAGAGACTCGAAGTGACAGTTAATGTGATTGTGCTAGGGCGAGAAATCAGACATGCAAAGACACTACATGCACAATGTAAGGTATTTTTCGAAAATATAATAAAAGCGGCAAAATACTTTGTGTGCGAAAGTACCAAATTTCGTTCTGCCCGACGTGAAAAACACAGCTACACGCCATGACTGCATATCCGAGCTCTCGGCGGGTACCATTTCGAGCTCGCAACCTTGCACCTCGTTGCTTCCTCAGCAGTCTCATATCTACCCACGTGCTAGCATCCTTCAGAGAGCAATTTCCCTCCAACACTGCACCAAATCTCACAATTCAAGCAAACGGCGCGTGCGTTAAACATTCGTGTCTCTGGGCGCTGGCGCAAATTCGTAATGAAGGAACACACACACACAAACATTTTATCGACCACCATGAATCCACCGCGTATTCCGTTTCGGCAGAGCTTTAAAGTGCCGCGCTCGTTGGGATTCCGCTCGTGGATCTTTAATGCGGCTGTTTCGTCGAGAAGGAAACGAGTAAACACAAACCGCACGACTGCTTCGGGGCTATTAACCTGCTCCGCTGCGCCCTTGTGAAGGAACGTGCTCTCTGCTCTTCTCTTCTCTTCTCCCGCGTGGTTCCGAATTGAACATCCCGACGCCGCGCGTGCCAGACGAAGATGCTCGTAATTTCTGGGCGTTTCTTGCTTCTGAAATTCGTGATTTCTGTCGCATTGGAAATTAAATGCGTGTCATATTCTCTGAAATGAGTAAATGTGCGTCGGACGATTCTTCTGTTCCCGGTAGTTTCGCAATTAAAATATGTATCGGCGGCTTAAAGATTCAACGGACCTTATGTTTATAAAATATAATAATAATAATAATAATAATAATAATAATAATAATAAATACAATACTTACACTAGTTAATAATAATGGCCTCGATATATAAAAACTGAGCACTCCACAATGGTTCGGCAAGCCCCAAGTAGTTAAGTAACCTACGAAAAATGAAATAAATTCTGAATAGAAACTGTAAATAAATTCTTTATTTACAGTTTCTTAATTCTCACACTTACTAAAGATTTAAAACTAACATACAAATGATAGAGCATGCAACTTTGCACCAGAGACGAAATTTACACTTAAACTTTTCACTATTTTTTAATTTTCTAATTAACAATACAATGAAAATTATTTAAAATCAGACATCACGAAAATAGACCTTACTAAAAGATATCCGCGGTCAAATGGCAATAAAATGGGTCATTGACACTATAATTCAAATTATGAAGTAGATATCAGAAAGTAAAAGCTCAATATTTGAAATGAAAAAGCTACGGTTTGCTTCTCGTAAATGTGAACATCAGAATTAATTTTTATATCATTTATATAAGCAAGTGATAGAAAACATAGCCCTGCTATAGTACATAACTCACGTTAAGAAATTGGAAAACTAGCGTGACCTCCAAAATAGGCCGCGCGTCCGCTAAATGGTGACTTTCACGAATACACTTTTTACAAGGCATCACCCTGTTTCGAAAACCGTTCCGAATTCGATAAAGAAAATATTCCCGATTCGGTTTCGATTTCGTTTTTATAAATGATTATTTCCTAAATTTTTTACTAAATTATTTACTAAACTTTATATATTTATAAATTTATTTACTGAATGTTTTGATTCATATTTGATTCATATTCAAATTTTAATTCTTAATCTTACGGTCACGATGGCCATCATTATTCAACGAAATGCATCCTACCCATTACACCTAATGTTTTCTTAGAGTAACAAGTTGCACCAAAAATCAAAACCGGTTCATTACGTTACGATTCCAGCAATATTTTCAATCAAAAATGGCGGTTGCGGTTTCAGTTTGATGCCTCCTTGTCTTGTGATTTAATCGGAACACTAACCCTTATCTGCCTAGCGTGTCCGTACGGGCACGCTGTACGACAATACTTCATATGACAATACTTCAAACATTTTCTTTTAAATGTAAGGTCGCATCAACATCTAGGTCATTAGCGACCGCTATTGGAGTTAACGGTATGGTAACGGTACAATGGTTAACGGTATGAAGATGAAACGAAATGGTGATGATAAGGGGTGAAAGGACGAACACAAATACAACCATGCCCGAGGCGGGACTCGAACCCACGACCCATCGATCGGAGATCACTACGACACTACTGCCTTGGTGACCTCGGACACCGGGCCGACACTTCAAACTTTCATTTTAAAACTTTGCAGTAATAAAATTAGAACTTCATGTTTTCCGTGACATCCTAAAAGGTGTCTCACCCTGAGCATTTCAACATTTTAAGAACAAAATATTATTTTAAGTGTTTTTTAATTGCACAATGGTGAAATGGAATTTTGAAATAAAATAATTCAGACACAAGGGTTAATTGACGTTTCCACTTTGGGCAGGCCTACTTGAGACCGTTGCGCGACCGCCGCAACCTGCACGTGGCCAAGCACTCCCAAGTGGTGAGCGTGGTGCTGGATCCTGCCGCAAAGCGCGCCACCGGCGTGCGCTTCCGGCGGCGCAGACAGGGCGGGCAGGAGCTGGGGGAGGAGCAGCAGGTGGTCGCTCGGCGCGAGGTCATCCTGTCCGCGGGGGCCATGGGCTCCCCGAAACTCCTCATGCTGTCGGGCATTGGCCCCGCTGAGCACCTCAAGGAACTGGGAATTCCTGTCGTCCAGGTGAGCAACAAGAAGGGGTGGGCGTTTGCACGTCTTATTCGGTGCGAAAATGGGCCCACATCCTCAAAGAGGCCTTTTAAAACTTGAGGATGAAGTGGAATAAATGGATTTAACGGAATTCGGACCATTAATATTAAAGAAAGATTTTTGAATTGTCATTTGATAGTACCTCGTGCTCCTATTTGCTGGAACGAGCTTCATTTTGCTTGTTGCGGTCGGAAAGTAATGTTTTAGTACAGTACTCTCTTCTCTAGTACTAGATTTTAATTTTGAAACTGCATTCAAAATTATGATTGTAGAATAAAGCTTTTCTTGAATATCGTAACAAAAGGTAAAGTTATAAGATAATATTTAACATCCAATTTTTTAATTTAACTCCCATCCTCATGTGATATTTTTTTGAAAAACTTCGCTTGAAAAATATTATTAAACACGGATTATAATAAAGTTTATGCGAAATGGTATGATTTCACGAAGTCATTCTTGGATTGGTTTAAATTCCATGAAAATGTTTTAATATGAAATTTTAGATACAGTTTATCATAATTTTATTCCGCTTCAATTAAAATTGTGTCCATTGGATTTACATTTTCAGATGATTATAAATATTATAAAGTTGAGTGATCTTTTCCTAGATTAATGGGCTGAAAAACTTTTCAAACGGTTGCGTTGGGAAATTTTTCAAATAGTATGTAGTTTTAGTTGTGACTTGATCATCAAAGAAAGGAACGGTAACTGATATTTCGTTGGTGTGAAGAGACATCCCTCTATTTATTAAGCTGAAATTAACGGTCCTATTGACCATTTCTCATAACGTCCAATTTAAACTGAAGACACCGTTTTTTATGATAATTCTCCCTCCAACATCTCCTTTCACATTAATTTCTTAACGAAGTGAAATGTTCTGCTTTGCCTGGGTGCGCTTGCGTGAAAAAATGAATGCCTTGTACGATACTTAACCTCGTTAAACGAGATATGTAAGCGTTTTATTTTCATTATCTAGGCACATTAATAAAATTGCCTTTCATTGAAAGTCGTGTGTGGAACAAAAGAACCTATTTTAGTCTGTATCTTGTATGAGGTCTGTAAATGACGAGTAGTATGTAGTAAGTGTACCAAAGCGTGAATATCGTAATTCTAATGGGATTACCCCGTGTGGTGTCGGGGGTTTTAGTAGAATAGCACCACGGGACCTCCCCCTGTTGTAGAAGGCGACTAATCGGAGCAGCTGTCCGCTGTCCCTCCCCTAAACATCCTGTCATCCCCACTAACTTCGTGTGTCATTGCTTCCACTTACTAGTGGCACACTTCTGTTTTCTATCCTGTAGGCTAATCTTCGTATCAGCCAACTCTAGTGTTTCCGACCCCGACGCTATTAGGTTGCGAGGGCTAGGGAGTCATTTCTATCTTACTCTTCTATTCTAACCATATTCTTCACTGTCCCCCCTTATCTTCTTCCATTTCTTTGTAGCTGGCGGTAGCTGAAAAACGCGGGGGAGTAAACCCTGTACAAAATCCCGGTCCTCCAGGTTGGGGGTTGGACGATGGGCTAACAACCCTTCTCCAGAAAAAAAATACTGTTCAGAAACTCGAAGAAAAATGCCGGACTGTTTTTGGAAAACGACATATTAAACGGAAAAAGGATATGATTCTGGGAACTTGGAATGTGAGGAGCTTGTTTAAACCGGGTGCATTGGCAATCTTGAAAGAGGAATTAGCTAAATATAAAATTTCGATAGCTGCTTTACAAGAAATGAGATGGACAGGGAAAGGAATGCTGGACTCAGGCGATTACACAGTATGTTACAGTGGTCATGAAAGATTGGCAGAATTTGGTACAGGATTTTTAATCCACAAAAGGGTTAAACATCTTATCACTAAATTTAATCCAGTAAACGAAAGATTATGCTCTATTAGAATCAAAGGGAAATTTACTAACATAACAGTTATTAGTGTGCATGCACCTACAGAAGATAAGGAAGATATTGAAAAAGAAAATTTCTATTGTCAGTTAAGTAATTTGTACTTAAAATGTCCGAAACATGACATTAAACTTATTATGGGTGATTTCAATGCAAAAATAGGTAATGATCATATGATGACCCAGTTCGTAGGGCGGGATACACCCCACACCATTACTAATGGAAATGGATGGAATCTAATCGACTTTGCATCAACCAAGAAAATGGTTATAAGCAGTACAACCTTCCCTCACAAGAAGGTACTACATCTGGAAACATGGAGATCGCCAGATGGGGTAACACGTAATCAGATAGATCATGTACTAATTGATAGTAGATACACCAGTAATATCACAGATGTAAGAGCATATAGAGGTGCTGATTGTGATAGTGACCACTACCTGGTGGTGGTGAGATTACGACAGCGAATATCCTCAGTTGGTAGGACTAAAGGACAAAGAATTAAAAGAATTGATGTTGAGAAATTAAAAAATGGAATTATAGCAAGGGATTATAGAGTAAGCGTAGAAAATACACAATGAAGGAACTACCAGAATATCAGGAAGAGGATAGTGTTGAAAAAATATGGGGCGGTATTAAAAATTCCGTAATTGAAGTATCCCAAAATATATTGGGAAAACAGAAATGGAATAAAAGAAACAACTGGTTTGATGAAGAATGTAAAATGGCTTTGGAAAACAGGAATAAAGCATGGCAAAAAATGCTACAAAGAGCAACACGATGTAATTCTTACAATTACAAAGAAGCAAGAAAACTGGCAAAAAATATTTGTAAAAAGAAAAAAAAATTATATGAAGAACAAAAACTTGAGGAATTGCAGGATAAGTTTAGAAACAATGATAGCCGAAAGTTTTATGAAGGAATAAGAAATATAAAAGAGGGTTTCCGCCCACGAACAAGTTTTTGTAGAAATAAAGATGGAGATCTAGTAGGTGGAGAGAATGAGGTGTTAAATACATGGAAAAACTATTTTGAAGTGCTGCTGAACCCCCAGCAGGAGGAACGAACTCCTGAACAGAAAGTGATTTACTATGGACCTGAGCAATCACAACCACCACCAACATTTCAAGAAATAATGAAAGCAATAAGAAATATGAAGGGAAATCGAGCACCAGGAGAAGATATGATCACAGCAGAGCTGATTAAATTTGGAGGCAGACAGCTGTGGAAACACATTCATTATCTATGCCAAAAAATTTGGGAGACGGAAATAATACCAAAGGAAT
>BLKR01011019.1:0-40866 GCA_011170035.1 Teleogryllus occipitalis
TAATTGTGATTTTTGTTTACGTTTATATGATTTGAACATTTCACAGCCGCTTTATTAACAGAAAGGGCTCGATAGCATTATGGATGCAGTTTATTAGACAATGTGAATAGAAGCAGCAATAAAACTTTATTGCGAGCAACGGAGTTTACTCATCGTTAATTGCAGGCAATTCCACATTCCCACCATTTTCCTAGTTCCCTTTCATAAACATGAATATAGGTCACGGATAATCTTAACTCATTCAAGACTGATATTTTTCCGTAGAGCAAAAATATACAAGAACAAATATAACATTACTAAAAAAAACTTCAATAACGGGTAGATAGAATTTTAAAAAAATGTGTATCATTGATATTTGAAAGAGGAAACTTGAGATTTCTCGTTTCAGGATGTTTGTGGGTAACTCAAACGAAATCAATTTGGAAGAAATTACGAGAAAATAAAAACACCTCAGATCGATGTGAGTTACGTAAAGTATAGTTACCATTCAGCTTAGTTGCTCCTTTGGTAATGTCACACGTAATTACCGTTCTGATGCAACCAGTGAAATGCAACTGTTATTCCGTCAAAAATTTATCCTTTTTCGTTGCACACACTAAAATGTGCGTTTTCAAAACATAGTTGATAAATTCCTCAACAAATATTCTGCAAGACTCCGCTTCACATGTGTCATTAGCTGTGCACAATTGTTCCCCTAAACGGGCAATTAATTTGCAAAGGAACGAGTGTAGGTAGACTAATGAGCGACCAAATGTCATGGCCCTCGAAAGGTGCATGTACCCGCCCGACTGTAGCTGACGGCTGCGTCGAAAGTCAAACTAGAAACAAATGCCATGGAATAAAAAGAACCACGAAAAACATTCTCCTACCCCTGTTCACCGATATCGCCAATCAAAGCTATGGCTTGCAAATTCATTGTTTAAATACCTTTTTTTTATTGCACAATCCTTTGTAATTTTGAGAACCACAAGTCCAAAATTATTCTCGCAATTTGCGCATGCTTTTCTCCAAATTAGTTTCTTCCAACTTCTTTTCGTACTTCAAAATTGAAAGAGCGAATTTAACCTTACCCAGCAAGAAGGCAAAATGTAATGAAACAGTGATGTTCGTTCACACTCTCACGGACCACGTGCCTTTCCGCGTACGTCACTGGTTAGTCATGCATGGAGCCACCAATGTCCTCGCTTTCCAACCGGATGCGTTACAAAATATAACATCTTTGATGTTTAAATGAAATGTATTGAACCTTAAACATGAAAACACCGAGTGTCTTTCTGTAGGAGCAAATATGGCTGTAGTTTTCTTCTAAATTAATGAAACACAAAGATACATTTATAATATGAACTTATCTTTATTCATATTGCTTTCTTGAAAATGGAAAGAAAAACAAATCTTCCGGAATTATTGAAAGGAAAAGGCCGAATTCTTAAATATGTACTACTCCTAGTTATTCATCAAGAAAATATATTTTAATTATTATCTGAGTTTCTTCTCCCTGGAGTAGTGTTATCATCACATACATCAAGAAATTAGATTTGTAATAAAGACGTCACTTGGACAAACAACCCTGAAAATATTAAATTATGCTAAACTACATTTTCTTAATAAATCCGATGGAGCATATTTGGAACATATTTTTTTTTAGAATTGCAATCTTCATATACTATTGTTACTTTGTCGCGATTTTCGCCAAATTCTACGTCTACATTTCGAAATGATTGGAAGCGACGTTTATCAAAATTCATTATGCTTAAATCTTTTCCATAGTACTGTATTGTTACATTGAGTTAACGCAACTAAACAGAGGAATGAAAAGCCATAGGGCCAGTTGAGTGTTTTAGAGTCTGCCGTGCGTTAAAAACAATCAAAAACAATGAGTTGTAGTTGAATATGGCGGATAAGTACTCCCTACTCCAAGAAAAGGTGTTTATTTGTGTTATTTCTTCTTATAAGAAGGTGATATTCCGAAAAGTATTGAACGACACACACAGCCGATATTACAAATATGGATTAATGGACTTTGTCAGTGATTTACTCTTTACGGGGCTACTGTCGCAAAAAATACGAGAAGTTTGTTTTAGTTTGTTGCGATCTTCATTGTTTTTATTTCCAAAGCTTCATTGTTTTACCTGGCAACAAGAAGCAAAAATAAGTTTTTTTTGAGAGTTTTAATCAAAGTCATACTACTACTCTACTTTTGTAGATGGATGAAATAAAGAATTTCTAGAAGTAATTTTAATTAATTGAACTTTTATTACTCTTTAATATACTAGAAGCTCCTTAACTTGTTTTTGAATAAAATTTCACTCTTTTGTTGGACTTCAATTTCCTTATTACATCACGCTCGGGGTTTTCAGATTTCAACACTAGCAAGCATGCGAACAAGAAACTTATTTGTGATGCATGCATTCGAAGGCTAAAGTTCAACGTGGACATCGAATTTCCTTTTCCCAACATGAGTCAGATATTATAACACGAATACAGACAGTTTCACCATTTGGACTGGAATGTTTGGAAGCTGGCGTGAAACCAACTGTCTTTACTCAGCCACCCACAGGCAAAATTGGTACCACCTTTCTTTTTTTACAGCATGTGTTTTACATCTCCTTTCTTCCGTTACAATTATTCTCATGCTCACCTACGAGAGTTTCAGTTTCTTAAATGGTGAGACAAGTCTTGACTTTCATAGGGTAATTTTGACCCAACAAGTAACAAAATATTTTTCCACAGTAAGAGTAAAAACGGGAAATATACAATAAAATGCTGTTGTGGTGTTATGGTTATAATTAGGGGGCGGATTTTGATGTTCTAACATACTGCCAAAAATAATCAATAAAATGCTCTTAAAATGGTTTTAAAATACCCTAAAAGCAAAGAAATGTGGCCTAAAAATTTGATCAAAACCTATTCAGATGAACAACACAAAATGTTAGATATGTCACTGATGTAACAAAAGCTTCTTTCTTTTGTTCAAGTGAACTCAACTTGGAAATTTGTGGTTTAGACAATTCTTTATCAGGAAATCTCTTGTCTTCAGTGATAGTGAAATCTGTGGAACCGACAATGGCGCTGATAGGCATCTTACATACAAGGACAGGAAGCTTACATACAACGGCTGACATTACCATTTCTGAGCCAAGAAATCAAAAAGGCTATTCAGGAATACTGTGGAGAATATTTTTTGCACCTCGTAAATATTATTTGGATCAATTACCATTAAAACGAAATGAAAATCGATGAAATCAGCGAAAAATGCTTTAAAAATGAAGAAAAAGGTAAACAACGGATTATTTTGACGAAATCGACGAAAAACGCACAAGAATGAAATTGAAAATGAAAATGAATAATTTCCTTTTGCCAACGCATAAAATTAATGTCTCTACTAATAGATATTGATCTAAAAGAAAATGAAAAATAATGGCATTTCATTAAAATCCGCCCCCTAGTTATAATTTATTGTTGTACTAGTTGGACTCGTCCAAATATTCTGCTGATTTTAAATAGTTTTAAAGTGAAAATAGCTTAATGGTGAAACCCGGCTTCCAACATTTCTCACCACCCCTTTTATGGAATCCACCTTCTCCAAAAATATAGAAGAACGTCCCCAAAATGTGTCACATTGGAAGATTACAGCTAAGAAACAGCTCGCTAAGGACAGTAAAACTTATTTTTAAGGTCCTAGGACGCATCTTTGCGGAGAGCTATGCCTGATGGTAACGTGTGTTGTGGCTTGCATGTTCGCCTGCGGTTTTCCTTATACCATTGCACAAATCTAAACGTTTCGTCTTCTGGGGTCACACGTCAAACTTCTTTCGTCTAGGGTTTTGTGATGGTATTTTAAATCGCTCAAAACCGACATCTCCAAACAATGTTTCCACACACATACACAACCTTTGTAGCAAACTGTATGAAAGTGATATTCATAAATACGTATACTTAAGATTTACATGAAATGCAAGTAAACCAGATATTACGGAATAATAATTATTCAGTTTTATGTTTTCTCTAATTATACACTTTATCAAACCCAAATTTAAACAGAAATTAAGCGACACTTAATTACTTTATGTTTCCTTATCAAAATGGTTTGTGACCCCCATGAAAATGCTCATATACGGCGGTTGACATTCAGCGCCGCTGATGAAACATCTCTGCAGAGAACGTCTGATTGAAGGTCAAATGGAAATTAGATGTAGATGAACATAAAAGATATAAATAAGAAAGTGGGTCTTGGATAAGATTTCGTATTAATTATAAATTATTCTGACAGAGAATGTATCATTTATAAAATTCAAATTACTCAAAGATGGAACGAAACCTAGTCGATAAAAAAGATTTATCTGTACCCGTTAATTCAATTCCTGTTGGTTTGAGAGGTGGTCGGGTGTGTTCGCCATCCTGCTCTGGAGTGGGTGAAAATGAGTTCGTATTCCGGTTCGGTCAGTTTGAGTAAAATTAGCTCGTCTAGGGATCTTCCAGTCTACTGCTAGAAAATCCAGATTTGATGAAATTCATGAAATAAGAAACACTTTTCTTCACTTTCTCTTCCGCGGCATTACGTATTGGTAGCTATAATGAAGTATTACGTTATTGAGGATACGATGTTTTTCAAGTATCATGTGACTACTTATTGGAAGGAACATAACTGCTAAAGGTGAAAATGTTGAATTTACATTAATGCAATGGAGATAAACGAAGAAAAAAATCTGATCAGAAAATGTTATTGTATATTGACAGGCTCTATGGCAACAATAAAATATTAAAATCTGTTCTCTAATTTCAACGATCTATTGACAATACGAATAAAAATGGTCTGTATTGACAAAACATTGAAATTGAACTATTCTGGGAGGTATCTCCATCTGGGAGGTGTCCCCAAAATGGGGGTTGTAGCACCATCGTTTGTCGAGAATGTAATTTCCAAAATTCAGAACACCAATTCAAAATAAATCGTAAGTAACTCTTGTAAATTCATGAAATATAAGTTTAATAAAAGCCTATATTCAAATGTTATTTACATAATTTTATGGATTGAGTGCAAAGAACACCTCCAGTTCACATGATTTCAGCTTTGATTTCCAATGGACACTCAAGTTTTTGCATTAGTTCCTCATTAAGACAAATGCAGATAATAGAATGCATACAAAAGAAAAACGGACTAGGATTCCAAAATATGGTGATCACACTCTAGCACTTTGCAACAAGCATTATTGTTTTGTCTTATTTTACATTTAACACTATTTTACACAGAAATAAAATTATTTTATTTCAAAAATTTTGTATATTTTGCAATAATGAAAGATCTGTAATTTTTCATGACTGTATACTTTGTTAAATTGGTAAAAATTCCTACTTCCTTGAGAAAAATGATTTGTCGGCATCATCAACAACAATAACAACAACAACCTTAAACAAGTTATACAAGAACTACTCAGACCAGTCACATTAATGTGACCACAGCCAATGTTCGACGTAAAGTGCAATACCTACTCACAGACGGCAAGAAGCAAAACTAACAATGAAGGTATATAAATAACCCTGATCTATCTGAACGAACTCGAGCCTTAGGGAGTTTCAAACGGAAGTTTTGATTTTTGAAAGTACTTTACATGAAGCCTCAACATTTTCAAAATTTTCTCAAAAATAGCTCAACATTTTTTGATTAAACTTTGTCCTCAGTGTAAAGGACGCTTAAGAGAATGGTGCACATTTCATGCTAGTTGAAATCCCTTTTTTTGGAAAATTGCGTAAGAGCAATTTTTTGGCATTTTCCTACAACTACAATATTGAAGACAGAAAGATTTTCCTAATGAAATGTTTTTTTAAATAATCTTAAAATAAGGTCTGGTTTTATTTTTCGAAACTATAGGTAGTTTTTGTGAAATGTTTCTCAAAACGTTCTCCAATTTTTAAAAACATTTTCTCCATGTATGTGTCAAGGGACGATAAAAAATACGGTACTAGTCCCATTTTCGGCTAATACTCTGCATTTCCTAAAATGTCACGAAGTTAACATCTTAAAACTGCAAAATTGAAGATAGAAAGTTTTGCCTTAGGCAAAGTTTGTGTTAAAAAATCATCCCTTTAAATAAATGATGTACTTTAAAAACGAGTGGTTTTCGCGTAATTTGACCTTGAAATTAAGGCAATTTATAAAAAAAACATTTTCTCAAAAAACTCTCCAAATGTTTTTTTTTAATTTGTTCCACGAACAGAAGAAGGGTCGCTTAAAACAATGGCGCATGTCTCTTAGTCGTTGATCACTCTGAATTACCAAAAATTGCAAATTTAGAAACAATGCAAAAAAGTATGTGCTGTTGTAGCGCCACTAGTTACATATTACCGTGCACCACCCCCCGCCCTCTGACACACAAATATTTGGTATGACCGAGAATCAGAATAATATTATTGATCAGATGACTGGATCGAATTTAAAGTGGCTTCATGCATACGGAATTCGGCGGGTAGCGAGAGTCTATTCACCGAAACCTGAGCTTACTTTTTGTCGAGCGCGAAACATTGGAATGCTCGTTTTACTCGCAGCATTTGGATCTTTGGTAACATCAAAGGAAGCGAACAAATCGGCGAGCACCACGATTAATGTTTCCGGGCGCGTCAACTGCGAAGATTATTAGTTCTGCGAATGAAGTGCATTCTATTCCCCGGGAGGAAGTGGTGGTTTTCCTCCCGCTTTGTCACGTGAGATTTGGCGCCTACCTGACCGTAGGCTGGCAGGGTTTCTCTTTCCAGGTATCTCCCTAGAGGGGTACTGCTCACGTCGGGATAAACCTTATGCTTCCGAATGGCCTCTCACCCTGTGTGGTAGTGTAGTGCATGTAATTGTGTGTGTAAATAAGGGTTTAGGATCACGGATGATAGGTCAAGGAAGAGGAAGAAAAGATCGCGCGCGGTCCGTGGCTTGTTTACTAGGATGCTGCTCAGACATTCGCCTTGTGTAGATCGGAGAAACCACGGAGCTGCCGATCAGAGCAGTCCCGCTATAATTCTCCTCCAGACTGGTTGAATTCGCCCTACCTACTGGCGTCTTGAACGAGCTGTCGCTTGCCACTCCCAGAATACCCAATATGTGGCACTATGGTGAAGAATCCACGCATTAGGCATTGGCCGAGCAGAGTGCAACTGCTCGCCCAATCCCAAGCAGTTAATGTTTGTCAAATGTTCGCTTTCTTTGATGTGTCCAAAAGACCGACACGCGGTGGGTAGGGTGAGCACCGAATGTTGGTCACTCGGCAAATAGTAAGCAACTCATCCACACTACTTGTCATTCCGCGAGCGGTTGCTCGCCACTCGCCGAATAATGTGTGGAGCCGCCTTAAGAAGGGCCCGCTCTGACAGCCACTGCTTGGCTACTGCTGGCAACATAACTGCAGGCTATGTCCATGTACTCAATTCGTTGATGCGTTCGTTTGCAATTGGCTCACTTGCAATAGGTTTTGACAACTCCCTGCAAAGCGATCAACCAACATGGCTTTCATTCGTTTTCCGACCTGTCAGATTGAACATTCCGACCTGTCCCTTCTTAGAGTAGTTTCTATATTTCACGCTAACGCATGTGCGTCTGTGTGCTGCTTGGCAGGACCGGCGCGGAGGGCGGGCCCGACTGCCAGGGCGGGCTGGACGAGCTGACGTCGCTGCCGACGGTGGCGTGGCAGCTGGCAGCCGTGCTGGTGGCGCTGGCGGCGCTGTTCGCCCTGCTGGCCGTCGCCGCCATGCTGCTCTTCTTCTTCCTGCCGGCCACCGCCGTCTTCCGCTCCGCCGCCTGGATCCAGCTACTCTCGGGTGAGCTCTCGCCTCCACGCCCGTGGCTCGCAGGCTACTGCGCTGCGCCGCAACGCTTGCACACCGATGGAGAAACCCACACACCTTCACACCAGCCAGAACGGATTTCTCAGGGTAGAGAAGGGAGGAAAGCCATTCCGATGTATTGTTTTCGTCTGTGTGTTATTACCAAATATTTGCTTAGATGTTTACGGGGAAAAGTACAATTTTTGATTTGATAGGCACGGAGAAATGCATTTTTACCAAGTTTAAAACATTGCGTACTTTTAATCGACCCAAAAAATATTGAAGTCGAACCGAGGAACTCGCAGTATGTCCTTTTATCGAATATTAATCGCTTGTATCTCACAGCGCTTTAATATCTAGCGATAATTACACACTTCATTTCCATTCACACACTTCATTTGGAAGGGAAGGAACGCAGTTTGCTCCATGACGCACATGTATAGGTTTTAAATTAACATCGAGCCTAAAATAAGCCTCTGGGCAAAATATAAATTGGCCTTTTCTGTTCAAAGTAATACCTTTCTCCGTTGGACGCTGCATTATGCAGATAGACCTCGCAGCTGTAACGCAATATCTGGCACTGCACAATAAGTGCAATGGAATGAAATAATGGCTAAAGAGACTCTCACTTGGTTTGGATACGTGACACTTTTGCGCGTCTTGTTGCACGACTCGTGTTTAATCGTATTCCAAAACCGCCCACAAACATCCGGTTCTTCCGTCTGGGTTTACAACGTGTCACCTTTCCAACTAGTTAGGGCACTTACAGTGCCCTGCACACTCCCGCCTTTCTTTACTGCGCTCTTGTAGTGAGAGTAAGGGTGCACCTTGGGCGAGGGGGCGTTGCTACCTGGCCTGTAGAAATTCTACAGGGCAGACTTTCATGATACAAGCGACCACAAACGGCAGAAAATCAAGAGTCGGGGAGTTTCGTTTAAGGCTGTTTGACCCGCTGGGTTGCAGCCTGAGGATACTCGCGTTAGAGCGGACAGGTGAAACGGAACGGGTAAACCGATTACGTACCCTCAGCTTGTATTGGTCCCGTATCAAAAAGGTGATGTTCTTTGAACAGACGCACGGCCTAACCCTCGATTATGAAGATGTTATCCCGTTTTTATTTCCATTCTGAACCACTGTGTACTCTAAAATATGCACCTGGGCAAAATTTAAATAGGCCTTTGCTGTTCAAAAATTTAATCTTGTTCCGCGGAGTGAGCTTTGAGACAACAGGCCTTGCCGCTTTGACGCAACATCTGGTACTGCACAGTGAATGAAAGAAAATAAAATACTAGCTAAAGAGACTCACACACGTTCTGGATGAGTGACACTTTTTCCTATCCATTTTTCGTCTAGTGTGTTTATTCGTATCCCAAAGTCACCCACAAACATTCAGTTCTCCCGTCGGGGTTTACAACGTGTCACTTTCCCAACTCGGAAGCCCCGTGCCGTGTTCCCGGCCCCTTCTTTCCCTTGCTTTTCTCGTAGTGAGGGAGAGGGTGCACCTTTGGGCCAGGGGGCGTTGCTACCTGGCCAGTAGAAATTCTATAGGGTCGGTTACGTGCACGGACTCATGATACGTGCGACCACGAACCCGCATCCGGCAGAAAATCAAGAGTCGGAGGGTTTCGTTTAAGATCGTTTGACCCACTGGATTGCAACCTGAAGACACTCGTGTTAGCGCGGTCAGGTGAAACGGTACGGGGAAAACCGATCACGCATCCTGAGCCTGTATGTGGTCCCTTATCAAAAGGGCCGTCATGTTCTTTGAACAGACTCACGGCCTCATCCTCATAGGTGTGCGTAGCCTACAACAAGAGGGGGACAATTATATTTCAGGCGCCGGGGGCAACCACATTTCTGAAGCACTCTGAACCCCCTTTTCCATTAAACTTTTTTGTTTACGTATGACACATTTTTAAAGTAAATAAAACGTACAATAAAGGGAGTAAAATTATAAATTAAATGATACTATTAACGAATACAACTATTTTATATTGCACCACTTACAGCGTTTGCGAGATGGTTGGGAAAGCTTCTTTTTTAATGAGTATCAATTTTTAAACGTATCAGTTATAAAAAAAGGGGAAATCAAGAATTGATATTATTTATGGAAATAAAATATTTTATTCCATGGGACCAAGGGGTCGCTTTTAAAATATTTTTAGAAGGGTACGTCCCCCCTAGACCTCCTACGCCCGCCTATACTACTCCTTGATTGTGATGAAGTTATCCCGTTTCCATATTAATTCTGTTCCACCATGTGCGGGGCCCGCACCGCGTCATGCCAACGTTAACGGGACCTCGGGCCGCACCGCGCGGCGCCGGGCTGCGCGCGTCTGCGCGGTGCTGCGCGGCACTGCGCGCGCTGCCGGGGAGGGGGGGGGGGCTTCGCGCGCGCATGGCCAGCTACGCATGCCGAGCAGCCGCGCCCTGCGACCCGGAGGATTCCGGAAGTCCGCCGCAGACGCCCGCTGACGCCACCTGCGACCCTACGGTGTGCGGCGGACCGGCAAAACGGGAGCGACTCACGTAACGCGTGGAGTGATTGTGGATTTATTTGTTTATTTATTTAACGTCAAAAGCAGTTGAAAACTGTGTGTGACGTATCAGTAAAGGAGGCTCAGGGCATCAACTGATGTCACTGTTGTACCTCTGACCGGGAGGTCCTAGGGTTCGAGTCCCTACCCGTGGCAGGATTTTCGACATTTCCAGGTCGCATTCAGCCGCTGTCTAGAGGAGAATTCTAGAGATCTGCTGCTCTGATCGGAAGTTTTCCGTGGTTTCTCCGATCAACACCAGGCGAATGCCGGAGCAGTACCCTAACGACAGGCCACGGACCGCACGTGATCTTCCCTTCCTCTTCTTTGTCCTTTCCTCATCCCTGACTTACATACACTTACCCATTTATGCACTGCACTACACTACCACACATGCCAGGAGACTAGTCGGTATCTTAGAGCTTGTCCCGGATGTGGCGGTGCCATGATGGTGGGAGACACCTAGTTGGGGAAACTCCCCGCAAGCCGAAGTGGGTCAGCGCCGGATCTCGCCATCCAGTGGGGGAAGATCACTGCCACCTCCCGCGATAAAACACACGCACACGCGCACACACACGCACAGGCATGCACACACACACACGTGCGCGCACACACACACAGCTGGGTGCCACATAGTTTAAATGTAGGAAATTTTCTGATTCTACGTGGATTGAAATTGTGAAGAAATGCCCAAAATTCCGCAGTTAGACCTCCCCCATTGCGGCCGTCAGTTAATCTCCTTTCGGCATGGATGTTGAGACGAGAACATGTAATGAGTGATTGGCGCGAAGATGAAAGTCGAGGTGGAATGAAAAGCAGGGTAAACGGGAGAATCTCGGGGAAATCTGTAGCGAACTTGCATTGTGTGACATAAATTCCACATTGAGTAACCAGGATTCGAAACCCGGTACCCAGAGATGGAAAGGTAGCGCGCTGGCGCAAGGCTGTTTGCCGCCCACTTGATGATAATTTATTCTGAATAAAACGGGTTTGGGGCTGGTTTGGATCGAGATGCTCTGTAGTCCTTTCATTTTCAACACGATACTATTTGATTATTTGCTTTATACTTTCTAAATAGGTGTTTATCGTGGATATTGTTTTCATGTTTTCACCGTTTGATCTCTTGTCGTTGACCTGCAGAAGATCGTCCTTTGGCTGCTCCTTCGGACAATACATTGACTCAATTAGTACAATTACTCCTGTGTAACATTAATATTTCGTGATGAACAGACTCCAATTTCTGAGGTGTTTTTCTCAATTGCGGTCGCCAGAGCATCGATAATAAACTTAAGCATGGTAATATACCAATTAAAGTATGTTTCTCTTAAAGTAAAGATAGTGAAAATGTGGAATTCTCGATTTATTTGCATACTATATTTTTCTCTAATGAATGGTCTTATATTTTCCCAGTGCTCGCCATTTGTTCAGTTGAACACAAAGAAAAAATCATTATTTTCTATTTCAGTTTTCATTATTCTTGTAAGCAATCTTTCATATAATCGTGATTTTGCTCTTATTAGATTTTCGTTAGTAATTTGGAAAATATACTTTGTTTTTATAACTATACACTTGCATAATTGGCTTGTAAAATAGACCTTTAAATGCACGTTTTTCATTTTCCATTCAACTTGTTTATGCATGGAATTATTTCAAGAGATTGCTGTTTCACGAACTTACAGCATGCGCTATATGGTTTTACCTTTTATGACATCGAGGAGAGTAGTGTGCAAAATGAACGATTTTTTTCTAGGAAATACAGCTACAATACACTAGATATTGCATTAATGGAGAAGGCTGAATTATCAAGAAACAGTCCTGAACCGTTTAAAGTTTTCCACAGTATACATAAATACATTTTTATTGCTTACTACATTAAAAAAAATTCGCATCACTGAAAAATTTGACAAATGATTATGTTTTGTAAATAGAAATTTCTGGCTGATTTCATTTACATAATATTTCATTACTGCATTATCACGTGCATTCAATGAACAACAAAGATATTCTGATACTTCATTACATCTCTATACCAAAATTGATTTTTAACTTGACATTAAAATGTCATCAAATCAACATTTGTTTACATACCTTGGAGTATGACCTTTTATTTCCTTTTCTAACAATGGTACTTAAAATTCATTTTAGTTTGTTATAACGTTTACAGACTTTCTTTTTATGTCGATTTTTATACAACATGACATCTCTTTGTACCCAGTAAACGTTCATCCTAACTGTTGTATTCGCATTTACAATTCAATTGGAAACCACCTAACGATTTCAAACACAGAATTTTGTATAACTTTGAGTCACGGGGCTGTGACCTCTGATCGAATAGGTTCCGCAGTGGATCCTCCCCACTCGGTCACCAGCGGTTCCCCCTCACGTCACCGTGACCTCTTTGAGCAAACACTGAGGCGACGTGGAAAACGCGCCACCCGAGTTCACACGTAGCCGAAGCCGCTCTCAGCCATTGAAACAGTTCGCGCCGAGGAGGCCTGCTAACGGTTCTCGTCGCTGTTGCTACCGCCGCCGCCGCCGCTGCCGCCGCCACGGAGCGTGAACTCTGGCAAGCCTCGCGACACTTCACGCATGTGGGCGGGGCCGCGACTGAGTCCTGCGTCTCGTGCTTTGCCCCAGTCGCGCTCTTCGCTGAACTAATGAAGCTGTTTGCTCTGAAATTCTCAGCGAGCAGGTCGTTTTCGAGTACCGTGACCACGCGTGAGACGTCAGAGTCGGATACTCGATGTCCTGTATAAAATCTTGTCTTTAATGTACTCTATAGTTTATTTACCTTGAGATGCATGGACCCGGGAAACTATGACATGCATGCATAAGCAGGGTCTCTGAAGACCTGCACAATACGCTGTCGAAAATTCTCATAGTTTTTTTTTAAAATCTTAATAACTTAATTTCTTAATAATTTCAGTAAAAGTCAACTCTTAATGATAAACAAATGATTATTTATTTACATATTTAATAAGTCGCCTTTCTTTGATGACCCATCCTCGTCAACAACTCTTACCTGGGGATTTCAACTTGACAGGCTTGGCATCTCGTCGTCCTTTCCCTAGTACTTTATTTTTTCCGAGACGGGACCCCATCCTCGGCTACAAAGGCGACCGGTGGATCCATCTCCACTTTCATTTTCCATAATCACCAATATACGAATATAAGCCGAGGTATGCGTCCATCTTGGTTAAAATAACCGGAGGGTAAAGATATGGCAGTCACGGTAGCGAAAGCAATATTTGCGGCGACTACAGTATCGAATCTCCTTCACTACCATCATGACGTTTTCCGGTTTTAGTGACGAATTCCGAGCGAGCAGATCGTTCTCTCATACTGCACATGCGAGTATGCATGCGTAAATGAGAGTTTCAGAAAGTCGATTTTTTAAACCTCTATGGGCTTAAGTTAATTCGGTGTTGAATGATTCGAAAAATTATCTTTTCCCCATGAACTTCATGTATAAACCCCCAATTGAAAATTGAATTCAAGTTATTTTAAAGTTTACAACTGGGTAATTCCAAGCAGGAAGTCAAATAAAATTACATATTTTGAATTCGCCATTTGCGACGGGGCCGTCGTCTCCGCATACATAGCCTCCACCAACGCCACCGACCTGTCATTTACATAATTAATGAAGAGGTTTCTTCGAGAATTCGGGACGAGAAGGTCGTTCTCGCGTGCCGTGTGTCTGCGTGAACGAGCGTGTGAGCGACGTCTGGGTCAAGCTTTTCTTACATTGAATTCTGGTTCATTCAACTTTCCATGAAACATTTGTTCCTCACGAAATTATTTTTTTTAATTACTTCTGAAAGTTCACTTTGAATTTGAATTTTAAAAGAAAATTATCGGATAATTCGAAGACAATTAGAAATTTTGAATTCTGATTTTGGGTGGGGCCGTGTCCCCTATGTTGATGTTATCATTCGAATTACGAATTACTACATCCGTCACTTTCATTTCCCCCATTTACATTTTCGCTCATTAATGAAGCTCTGTGGTTTAAAATTTTGAGTAGGAGGTTATTCCTGGATACCTGGAGTATCCGTTTAAAGAGAATGTGACCGACAGCAATACCGATTTCTCGTAGTACAGAGGACTAATTAATTCAACATTGAATTATTCAAAGAAAAGTTTTTTCCCGCATAAAATTTAGAGCAAATAATTGGACCTGTGAGAAAATTCCACAATTTGTAAATCATTGTTAACAGAGTGAAAATACCTTCATACAAGAAACAACTTCGAACCTTTGTTATAACTCATGCTAGTGGAGATATCTTCAAAAAATATTTTAAAAACAATTAAAAATGCCTCGCTTTATAGATAACATAAGAAACATAAAAAGGAAACATTAAGGAACACGAAAAATAAACATGCGAAAATCTAAATGTTTTACTTGTTCTATTTTATGTTTTATCACTCCTGGATGGGGAAGGCGAATAATTCCTTAGTCATTAGAACCATATTCATTGGGTTTTGTGCAGATTCAAAGGGTAAATGTAATCGCAAACATCTGTCAAGTGCTTGTACGTGGAAACACAAATGACCGGACATTATTTAGTCAGAGGGTAATTATAGGTAAATTACGTAACGATTAATTCGGATTTTGGTAACTCAAACTTCTGTAATTTTACCTTGAGGTTGGAATTGAAAAGAGGTTATTATTCTTGGCAGTGACAAGTTTCTTCAGTAAAGGTAACAGAAGGTTGAATATTAGATATTAAAAATTATTAAGGTCGGTTTTTAACATCTTGGTCATAGAGCGACCAATGAGATTTTCAAACGGGAGAGGAGAACATGTAAAGACAACACAAACAAAACTCATCCAGGTCAGAGTCGGGATTCGAACTCCCAATCTTCGAGTACAGTTAGCTGCGGCCCCTCAGTCTTAACGACCTAAGCTATCCAGGCTGTCAGATAACAAACATTATGTAGAGAAAATATTGAATCTAGTAAGTTTCCTTACTATAGAATAAATATAATAATTAATATTTGGGGCTAAAAGCATTTCTGGTCCCACTACGAACCTGTAATTTTAATCACGTAACTTAGTATACTAAGTACAAGCTACGGCTCTGTCTTCACTTGGCTGTTCTAAAAGTGTAGAAATGGGAAAGCATTTCTATTCAAGTGTGTAATTAAATGTCTTAAAATAGAACAAAAATGAGTTTTGCCAACAGATCCCGTTGCTTCGAATTATACGTCTAGAGGCATTACCTAAATTTCCGAGACCGCTTGAAGCACAAACATCCTGTCAAAATTACCTCTACTGTTTAATGTACTACGTTCAGCGAAAACGAAAAACTTTACTCAGGAAACGATGAAAAAGCCGGCCCAAGTGAATAAGAATTTTATAAAGTCTCAGAAAATTGCAAACTAAATTCATTTCAGTTCATCCCAATAGCACAATTAGATTTGAAGTACGTCAAGGTCAAAGTTAATCATTCGTTCTGACACTCTTCTTTTTGCCCATCATAAGCATCTATTAACTTTTTAATCCCGATAATTCTGGTGGAGGATCGTCTTTCGATAGATCACTATTCTAACGTTAGAGTTCGCGCTTGTGTCGGTCTCAGAAGTCGGTTCATATGGAGTACGATATATTGCATCACACGATGCAAAATAAGGAGTTTTTGCACGATATTGCGTTCAGCAATCGACTGCAGTCTCGATCTTCAAGTGCGCACTTGAAGTGCGCATGCGCAGAAGCTCGATACTGCGGTACATTGCTTTAACGCTTCGAGATGCAAAAAACCCTTATAGGGAGTGTGTGCACGCCATAGGGAACAGGACTATCGATATTCTGCGCACGCGCAGGTGCGCAAAAGTGATGCGAAACTTCAACTGCGCTTGCACAGAAAATCGATAGTGCTTTAACGTTCGACTTTCTGGAGGAGAATTCTAGCGGTCGGCTGCTCTGATCGGTAGTTTTCCGTGGTTTCTTCGATCTACACTAGGCGAATGCCGGAGCAGTGCCTTAACAAACGGGCCACGGACGACGCGCGATCTTTCCTTCCTCTCCCTTGTGCTATCCTCTCCCCTTACTCACACACACACACACACACACACTTGCACTAACATGCAGTACATTACCACATATTCTGGGAGACCGGTCGGTAACTTAGGGCTTGTCCCAGCTGGGGTGGTGCCCTGCTGGTGGGAGAGTCCTGGTTATGGGGAAACCCCGCTAGTCGACGGTAGATCGCCGCCGGCTCTCGCCATCCAGCGGGGGAAGATCACAGCCATCTCCCGAGAAAAAAACATGCACTTCGCTTACAGGACTAATGACCAAAGCTGTGACGCGCCCGGAATCACTAACCAACCAACCCAAAAGCTTTAACGTTCGAGGGCGCACAAACTCCGTAATAGGGAGTTTTACTTTAGTGCATCTGCGAATGCCCAGAAAATCGATAATGCTGTCCTCTATGGCGAGCCAAAACTCTCTATAGTTCGGTTTTTATGACGTGGCCGATGACATTAGGTCGTTTTTACACCTCCTGCCTTATAAAATGAATCTTTATAACAGTGATAAGCACATGTTTCAGATCATGAGCTCCGTTGAGAAGGACGTTCGCGAATTAATTAAAAATATTCATTTTATAAGGCGGGATGTATAAAAACGATCTAATGTCATCGGCCACGTTACGAAAACCCAAGTATATAATCTCTCAACGCTAATAACCAGCAGTGTCCCGGAGTGTCGATCGCTCGCGAAGCAGCAGAGCAGCGCAGCGCGTCGTTGCGCCGGGAGAAGTAGGGCGCCCCTCGAGAGCGAACTCGCGCCCCTCGACCTCTCTCCGACCTCGCGTGCCCGCGCTCGCGCGCGTGAAAGGCGAGACGTCCGCCTGCTTCGCCCCGCCCCCGCCACAGCCCTCCACCGCACAGCGCCGCGCCGCGCCGCAGCGTTCCACAGAGCCTTTCTCGTCGCCATCACCTCCCACGATCACCTATTGCCCCGCCCTGTCTTTCTCTCTGCGTCCCCGCTCCATCCCTCGTCCCTTCCCCATCCCCATCCCTCATCCGCCCATCTTTGTTTCTCCGCCGAGGTCTCGAAAGGGGAGGTCCTAGAAGTAGAATCTTGTCGGTGGTAGGATTTTCGCACGTCGAATTCAGCCGCGGTCTGGAGTAGTTTTCCAGCGCCCGGATGCTCTCTGATGGGTAGTTTTTCTTCGTTTCTCCGATCAACACTAGGCGAATGCCGGAGTACATAAACTTGTTAAGGCCCGTGGCCCTAGTAGGGGAGTATAGAGCTTGTCCCGGCTGGGGCGATACCCCGCGGATGGGCGATACCTGGTTGGGGAAACCTCCCGCAAGCCGACGGGTAGTTCATCGCCGGACGTCACCATTCAGCTGGGGAAGATTATCGCCGCCTCACGCAATAAAACACACACTACACTTACGAGGTTAATGCCTTTATCAGTTAACGCGTGGAATCACCAATCAATCAATCTATCTATCAAAATCCGCTCCCTTTTCGCTTGTCCTCCGCTCTGTAATCCCAGCTCCATTGCCACCCCATCCCCGGACCGCAGCCAAAACCGTCACCAGTACCTTGCCTATACCGTCGCCTCCCACGATAACTCGCTTGCCCTGCGTGGACGGAAACCGCAACATCCTCCCCCTCAGAACCGATTACTTACTGAACAAATCCCGCCTAATCACACAGAGTTCTGGAACTGCCTGCAATGTAAACTCTTTCTGGGAGCCATCGAAGCTCCTACGATCTTTAAGCTCTTACTGGTGCCATCTGTTGTATCTCTGTCACTCATAGTCAAAGCCGTCGTAAGGACCTTTCAGATAGAAACCGTAAAAGCACTGATAGTTTTGTCGATTGCCAAATATAGTGACATTTGTATATTAAAAGTATTTTTCGTTAAGTTAAAACTACAAAGTGATAATCGAAAATAGACGTAACCAAAAATATGACATTCATCGTAGATATTAAGCACTTCTCAATAAACAATTAAAAGAACTTCTCTTAGAATGGCTGTAAACGAAATTTCTGTGACTATAAAATAAACATTTCCGTACGGAAATATTTTAAGATAAAGTTCGATCTTTTGATGTTTTGAAAAAAAATATACTCGCACCTTTGTAATTTATGGCCAAAATATTTAATTTGTTCTGTTGGTGACTGCCCTAGTTGTCCTGTCTATGTCATCACTGCACTCCAACCTCAGAAGTTTCGCCAATCTAAAGCAGATATATTCAATTTTATGTTACAAGATTTGCCTGCATTCAAAGAAAGGTAAATGAAAGCATTTAATACAACATAGTTGTTTCCTTCCATTGTACTGTCAGAAATGACAAGCGAGATTCAAGTATGGTGATAACTGAAACATTGTTAAACTTCGCTAGACAAAAACCTTTGATGCAAATATGTTTCATTTGTCCTGAGCACTCGCAATCAATGATTTACGGTATCAAGGTACCACCTTTATAGTGCCAAAAATGCCAATTGCACCGTTAGAGATGGGCATTTGATCAGTAAAAGCCTAGAAACGATTATTCGGAATAACTGAAACTGTAGAGAATGTATTATATGTTTCAGCATTTACTCCCCGTAATACTTTTAAAATTCCATAATTACTGTTTTAATAAAACAGTTTGAATTTTAAAAATGTTATGTGAATTATTTTCATGTCCGCGTATATTACTTATTAAGCAATTATTTAGAATTGTTTGGCTAAAATGCCTAAAAATGTTAGTTACCTAAAATAGATTTTAGAGTTTCATGCTCTGTATTCATGCTTTTAAAATCTATTTAGAGTCTCGTGCTATGCACTTATGCTCTAATTCTCTATTATAGGTTTTAGGAAGTTTTTAGAACGTTCTTTAATCAGGTTTTAGAGTCTGTGCGAAGACTATTGAATACTACACCCAGACGTCCGCGCCTGTTCCTCCGCTGCCATCGACTCCGCCGCGCCGTCTAGTATATCTCGACGGCAACCGCAGAGGCGGACGCAACGAGAGTAACAAGACAGGCGAGTGTGCGGCGAGGATCGCGTGCGGCTATCGGGTCTCGATCGACGACCGCCCGGCTGCTGTAACCGGAGCGGCGCGCGCGTTACGTAAACAAGGCGCGTCCTTTGCTGCACAAACGCTGCAACGAGGTGCACGGGCACAGACACCTCAATGCTGTATAGGCTCTCCTATTGACGGGGTGACCCGCGGTGAGAGGCCTGAAGGGTTACCTTCTACTTCTGGGTAGCTGGGCCAAAATACCGCGACCGGCTTAGGTGGCCTAGGGAATCAACTGGTCACTGGAGTGGCTCTGATCGGGAGGACCTAGAGTACCAATCCCAAGATTTTCGACACTGCTCTACAGTACTAGGACGAATTCAGCCCCTGTCTGGAGGAGAATTCTATGACTAGCTGCTCCGATCGGTAGTTTTCCGTGTTACTCCGTTCCCACTAGGCAAATGTCGGAGTAGCACCCTAACAAACGGGGCACGGACCGCGAGCGATCTTTCCTTCCTCTTCCGTGTCGGGAGCTTAGAGCTCGTCCCCGCTGGGGCGGTGCCCTGCCCGGTGGGAGATATCTATTTGGAGAAAACCCGCCATTTGGAGAAAATCCGACGTGTAGGTCTGGTCTGGATCTGTATCAGCGAGGGAAGATCACTGCCGCCACTTGAGATAAAACATACACTATGGGATTAATGACCATAGCAGTTCACGATTCTGGGAACACAATCATTAAATCAATGGAATACCGCGGTTAAATTCCCGGGAGATCCATATGGAATTTTTTGTGTACAACATGAATTCTCTGCAAGTTCTTTCAGAAGTCTCGCATTTCTCTTGTCGCTCATTTCACAATGGCTTCAACATCGTCATCACTCATGACTAATCCATGAAAACCATTGTTCATGGTATGGCCGATATGGCCGATGGCCGAAGGTATGGCCGATAAAACTAGGTAATGATCATAATAACGATTATTATTACTCACATCATTCCTTTTTGTCATCTGAGTTTGCTTACGAGGGAAGTGATTCGGATACTGAGTTGTTTTAAATCATGAAATTATCAGCATTTTAGAATAGATTCCAAAAAAGCAACAATTTCGGTTTTTGAATATCGAATCTTGTTCAGGAATACAGGGATTCAAGAACTTGAAGTTTCACTTCCAATTATCTGTGTGCATATTGAATAAACATACTCACTGAAAATGTGTTGCGTCTCTTGCGTAATATGATCTTGCGATGTGTAGCGGTAATTCCCTGCTGACATTCTTTTCGCATCTGCTCAGGCAGAGAATTATGAAACGTTGTTCGGAAAGTCGCAACTCTCATAAATTCTTAATTAATAAATAATAAGGCATTTGATCTTAAACATTATTAAAGAAAAGTTGTGTAATATAGATATGTTTTGTTACTTATATTACAATAACAAATCATAGATACCTGGAGGTTTAAAACAAATTAGAGAGAGAAAACAAAAGAATGAGATTCAAAGAAATCAAGTAGCAAAAGATCAAGTATTTTCGAATCTCCAATTCTTTTTCTTGAACCTGCGAGTTTCAGAAAACTAACGTGTCATCTCTATCAGAAAGACCCTTCACATTTTTTCAGGGATTCGCGAAGCATCTCTTTCATGTGTATGCTGCAATTAGCCGTGGTAAGGCAGTCCCCTGAATGCTACTCGCCCATTTCTGCTGATTCGCGTTTGTTTCGCGTCTGCTCAGGCAAGGAACTTGCAAAATGCTGAGCCGAACGTCGCTTCCGCACCATGCTTCCTCCAGCGGCGGTCCCAAGCGCCCAACTCAGCGGTCAGCAACTCCTGGGCAACTCCTGGTCAACTCAGCAACTCCTGGGCGAACCACGCGCCGGCGCGGCGTTCGGCCTTACTAAACCGCTGACACAGATGTTCTGCAATTAGCTAACAGTGACATAAAAGGAGAGTGGCAGATTGCAGAAAGCAGGAACAGCACAGATGCTCATGGCACGGCGTGACGGAGAGGTTCTAGACAGCGTGACGTGTTCTCGTCTCCCCTTTTACTTTATTTGCCGTAAGACTTTTGGAATAAGTGTGTTTTGATGTCTTATGAAAAGCTGTAAAATTAATGGTTGCGAGAGACAATGCTGTTATGTGGTCGTATTCCCAGGCGTATGTGAGGGAAAGTACTTCCGTACTTCCATGAGGTCTTCTTTGATGTGTGATGCTTGTTATTTTACTTTTTACATTCTCGGCTACTACGTGCTGACGTAGTATAGAGAAAGTTACGTAATACAGCAGTGAAGTGATATTTTGATCGAAAAACAAGTATTGGTGTAATTAAAGATACGAAAAAGTGTATGAGTCTTGTTCCAAAACTTACTAACTTACTTCTTCTATCACGATGTTACACAGAATCCACGTGTTTGTTTCTTTGAAACAGAAAAGTTGGCAAAATGTCTGTCCACCTGTCTGTTAAAGACGCTATTGTTAGGAACGGAACAACTACTAATAGGGAACTGATAAACTGAGAAAAAGTTTTAGGATTCGACAGATAACAGCTGGGAAGAGGGGGAGGGCAATTCCGATACATAGCCAAGACTAAAGAGATTAGAAAACTAATTAGTGAGAGAAACCCTGTGCCATTCTGTAGCATCACTAGTTTATATTTTATTTGTTGTCAAAAAACAGCAAAAACTGTCTGTAACGTATGCGGGAGGAGTATTATCTGTTCAAGTTTTCTTGATCTCCAAAATCTCTATTTCTTTTACAATCCTTTTACTAGTTGAATTAAGAATAATTTTATCAAAGAGCGTTTCAACTTATAAGTTGACATTCCGATTTATATAATCATTCAATCATGTTTTTTAGAAAATTTTTAGAAAACATTTCTTGCAGACACAAAAACCCCAGTGTTTGACAAAACCAAATTGGTGAACCAATCAAGCTTCTTTCCGTCACTGTTTAGCGGCCTTGAATCCAAGTTTAGCAACCACATTAGGAATATTCAATTTTGAATTCACATCTCCGCACATTAAAGGAATATTATTTTTTTCTCTAAATTGGATCGGTGACAATTTTTTGGACTTTCGATTCACTGAAAATCGCTGAAATAAGAAAATTTCTTACTCTTTACTAATGTTAATTTGCCTAAAAAACAATGCTAGAACAATTAATTTTTAAACATTCCTTCATTTTTGCGTATTTTCTAACTCGATGTTTATTTCAAACAATGTTTTCCAATGTGGCCACTATACTATATCGCCACGCTTACCCGTGTTCTTTACATAAAGAGTGCGCTCTTCAAACTTCAGCGAGCCATCGCCGATAAACGTGTTTCAGAGCAGTCTCGTTTTCTTGTTTCTTAATTAAACGCTAACCTTGTCCCCAGCTCCTGCGCGAGCCATTCATTGTCCCCGACGCGCCTTTGTAGATTCCTGGCTGCGCTACCAGTTGAGCTCGGTGTGCGTGAAGGTGCCGATTCGATTTTTTCGCGAGTGTGGTGGCAGCATGCCGCGAGCGCCTTTCGCGGTCGGAGCACGTCGTTACGGCGACTAATGGCGCCAGCGGATCTCGCTCCGAAGGCGCCGCGCCATGCTGGTTCTTCGCCGCCGCCGCCGCCCTCTACTCCACCACTGCCATCGCCACCGCCACCGTCACCCGTCTCGTATTCCACCGTCGCTACCACCGCCACCTACATGTGAGGTGGTATAGTCCATGTAAGTAAGTACGTATGAGTACACTGTCAGAAATTTCTGCAATACCTTTAATGTAAAAGAACATGAAAGTAATTTCCATGTATGTAAATTAAATTTAATGTACACGTACAGTAACTTTTTTAGTGTACGTGTACATTAAATTTAATGCACGTGTACCATTAAATGTTTTGTTACACAAGTTAAGTTACAGTCGTACATTAAATCTACATTTAATTTAATTTAATTTCTGACAGTCTACGTAAGGGATGAGAATGCGGTTAGGAAGAGGAAGGAATGATCGCGGTACGTGGTCTGTTTGTTCGGATAGTACACAGGTATTCACCCAGTGGCCATCGAAGAAAATACGAAAAACTATCTATCAAAGAAGCTGGCCGGTGGAATCTTCCTCCAGCCTGCAACTGAATTCGACTTAGCTATCTAGGTGGTGTCGAAAATCTTGCCACTATTGGGATTTGAAACCTACGACCTCCCAGTCAGAAACACTGGCATTTTCATGTCCTGAGTCACTTCAGCCGGTCTGTGGGTTGATATCAATCATCTCTCTTGACATGCGAGGAATGTGTGTGGTTCAAAATATCTATTTTTAACTTTACAACTAGTACCATTAATATATTGTTGAATTTGGTGTTACAAATAATTTGTAAACTAGGAACAATATTTCTTAGAAACTCAGTTATAGTTTATTAATTACTTCGCTCGTGAGTTTGCGCAAGGTCATTTTAGGATCAAATATTATAATTTCATATTATTATTCTAAATGAACAAATTCTTATAGGTACAGACTTATTAGAAACAAATTGTTCGTAAGAAATACTTTTCGTTGAGAGCCATACTAGTTTCCAAGCATGAGCTAAGAAGGATGTCCACCCCTTCCCTGGTTAGGCGATGACACCTGTGGTTTGCATTTGCATTCCATTGTGTGAAGGATGGGAGGATCATCATGAGGAGTGTATGACGTTAATAGATGCACGTTTCCGGATGGAATGATATTGGAATGCGATGCATTGTAGTATGAGAAACTAACTAGACGTTTACAACATCATGAAAACACCCAAGTCAGGCGAAACCGCAGGCTAAGGCGACACAGGCACTTGTTGTTCCTCTGAAGTTGGCAAAGAACAATCATTTATTGAAATAATATAATGCATTATGAATATCATTTCTCAACCCGGGCTGAATGTTAATGTCAATTTTAAATTTGAGTGTTTTTCTAATACTCCCTCCCATCACTCCCCGTGCTTTCCCCGTTCGTTCGAAAACCTCCGCGTAACAGGCTTTGAAAATGTAGCAACACTTCGGCGCCGCCGCCATCGCTCGTAAGGCACATTCGCGTTGAACAGATCGGCGTCCCACTGACCTGCCTACTTACAGTGGACCGCTAAAAGTTTCGTGACACATGCAGTTTCTCCGCGCTGACGCGACGGGTAACTGAATTGTCGATATTAAAGAAAACATACGAATTAAATTACTCAAGTTGTATGAATTTGCTTCTGTAATTTATATGAAGATTACCTAGATTACTTTATACTTCACTAATTATATGAGTAGCTTCCCTATTCTCCTGAGTCACGATGAGATTTTGTGCAGATTTTTCTCGCCGAAGAATGTTTAATAAATAAAAATCGAATACATTATGAATATGTCTTCTGGTGGTTCCTACGCATTCCTAAATATTTTCGAAGAAATATAAAAATTATTAATAAATATTAAAAGTAAAAAAAGATTAGAATACATTTCCGATTACAAATAATATTTTAAACGTATTTAAAAACAACAATGTTCAATATTGGAGTATAAAAGCCTATACTCGAGCACCTGGGCCTCGTATTGACTATACATCCAACTCAATACTTACAAGATTGTTTAGAATCAATGAAACAAAAGACTACGACATCTAAATGAAAGAAACCATTAAGAGTTTTGGCATCTTTGACGCAATGTAATTCCTCTGTGGGGAGTGTGAATCGACATATACGACTTGGCTTTCCAGTATCTTCACATCGAGCGCCGTCTCAGATTGACTTGCATCCACGATACGAAGCTACGCTTTCCTCATTTCAACCCTGAATATTTAGCAAATTAGGATTGATAGCAAAGCGTTTAATTCGTTAATAACGTGACAGAAAATTTGTTATCATTATTGTGAACTAGCTAAATATCCGGCGATGCCCCGGCTTACTTCATATTCAATCCTTGTGAAAGAGGAAAAAGATTAATTTTATAAAAAATTCTGTCTTTAAGATCTTTTTTAACGTAATTGGTTCATAGTTGGTTCATAGCCATTTCATTAAAACATTTTATCGTATGTTCTGCTTCTGCCATCTAGCAAATCTTAGGTTAGAATTAGGTAACAATTTTGCCACCCCGCTATTGGCCTCTGGTAGAATAAATTAGGGACCAATCTCCTCTTAGCGACAGGCGAAAAATAATGAAGTTGGTGCTTCTACCAACATATTTTCTAAATTATTTCCCACGTTTGTATTGTATTAACCTTTACCAAACTTTGCAAGGACAATGCGATAATTCTGAAGAAGAGCCTATAAAAATTTCGTATCTATTCATACACTATTTTTAAGGTATCTATGTCGGTTACATGACGTTGAAATAACTTTTATTTGTATTTGTGAATGTAAAGAAGACGCGCATGTGTGAGAGTGCGTCTGAGGTGCATGTGCGTATGTGTGCGTGTGCTTGCGTGTGTGCGTGCGTGTGTGTGGGCGTGCGCGTGTGCGTGTGTGCGCGTGTGTGTGCGTGTGTGTGCGTGCACGTGCGTGTGTGTGTGCACGTGCGTGTGCGTGCATGCACGTGCGTGTGCGTGCGTGCACGTGCGTGTGCGTGCGTGCACGTGCGTGTGCGTGCGTGCACGTGCGTGTGCGTGCGTGCACGTGCGTGCGTCTGTGTGTGTGCACGCGCGCGCGTGTGTGTGTGTGCGTGTGCGTGCTTGCGTCTGTGTGCGTGCGCGCGTGTGCGTGCGTGTGCGTGCGTGTGCGTGCGTGCGCGCGCGTGCGTCTGTGGGAGGGAGGAAAGGTGAAATGAGGTGGAGGAAAAGGAGGTAAGAAGTATTTGCTTGAATGCTATCTTACTTTCCATGAAAATTCTACAGCAATAAAATAACATGCTTTAATTCTAATATTCCTTGACATATCTTCATCTCCATTGGCTCTCGTTTCTTAGTACCTTTGAAGTTTCATTTTTTTTCTACCTGTTGCATAAGATAACTGGCGTAAGTGAGTTATGACATTCTGGTGATCGGAAGATCCGTGACAGATGAGGGTTCCCAACTAATTTGCGGACCAATGTGTCAATTAAAAATATTCAAAACTTTTTTGGCCGCGCTTTTCCATGCAAAGTTGTGATTTGAAACCTCACCCGAAAATTTAAGGTAATTCATAACTGATTGTGCTTGAGAACGACCGAATCGCAACAACAAACTGCAAGTAATTGGTGAAACAAGTAAAGTTCTTCAAAACACTAAAGTGAATTGTGGAAAATAATCTAAATTTTATTCATTTTTCATCGATCTATCGCTAAGTCACAAGAAATATTTCACTAAGACCATTATGTATTGTTCTGAATTCGAGTTGCAAATTACAGATAAAACCAAATATGAATGCAAGCTCCGAGCAAATATGATTAAATTCAGACGTTTCTAGACAGTATACATATCTATCGTTTCCAAGAGCTGTAGGCCCTATTCCCAAGCAAGCGCCAACTGGTCTCGTGACCTCCTGACCTTTGGTGTGTTGGTGCGGCGTGGCTCATGCCTCGCGGCTAACACGGTTTCTTTCAGGAATGTGATAATGAAATATACAGCGAACAGACTTATTTACCTATTTACATAAGTAAGGAACTTTTAACTTATTGATGGCCATGCTTCGATGGAAAATTCATTATCAAAATGACTCAACTTGATGATACTGAGCGACAGTTAGGATAGTGGCTATTATTCGTTGCTATAACTTATTCATAAATCGAGTCACATAGTTTATAAAATGGAAATTAGTTACACGAGAATAACATCTTTTAGAGAACCTCCGTTACGACGTATTTATCTCAGGGATCAATTTTAAGACAAAAATCCAGTGTCAAATTTTGTCAAAGGTTCTCAAAAAACTCGTAAAATTATGACGCCATGATGGTCGAGAGTTGATAAACTTGTTTTACTATGACCGTCTTCATGTATGATGCTCTTATGAAACAAACTACAGTCGGTGTTAGAGATAAGTTAAAAAGAATATAAATAAGGACGCCAGTATGCATATATTATTAATGATGTCCCAACGAACACACTAGTGAAAAATGTATCACGTATGAGACAAGATGCTAATCAGCAAAGTCATGAGCATGTGCACAAAAATAATGCATCTTTTGTCATTCTTCAAATAATTATCCTCTTTTTCTTCGCTATCACCCTGCTGCACAATTTCCCCTCTCCCCTCACATTTTTCCTCCTCACTTTCTCCTTCGCTTTTTATTCCTTCGCTCTAATCTTTGTTTTCTGGCGTCGTATTCTCGATTTTGCGCTTGTTTTACAGCAACTCTTCGTTTCACTATACTCTAGCCATCCCTCACCTTTCTTCGGCAGGTGACCACACTTGTGATTATCCGTGCCCTTCTCCTTGTTTTAAATAACGTCTTTCTTCTCTCTTTCTCTTTTGTCCCTCTCCTTCACCCCTTGGTCTGTCTTTCTCTCTACGCTACATTTATATAAATGAGACTAAAACGTAAATTCCATTCCAAACATTGACGTTCACAAGAACACAAACGACGTTGCTTGTTGTGCCCGTTTTTTTTTAATTATGTGATGTAAGAACTCCACTAATGGGCATTAATTAACCATCATTGAAGCATTTTACAAAAAATATCTTCTATAAAGTAACTTTATTTATTTTATTTATTCAAGCATTGGCCCTTGGTCCTCTGCTGCCGCGTAAGACAAATACAAAGCTTCTCACTGGAAGCGAAAAAGAGCCGAAGGCTGTAGGGGGCAGCGGCTGGGAGGAGCTTCACGAAAAGCAAAACCGAGCGCGCGCGCGCGCATAAGGAAGCGGCGCGGCGAGGAGCGGCCGGCGCGTGGGCGGTGGCGGCGTGGGCGGTGGCGGGGACGCGCGCGCCTGGCACTTTCTACTCGGCGGCCGCAGCCAGCCGATCAGCGTCGCGACGGCGGCGGCGAGCCGAGGGCCGTGCTTTGTTCCCGGCGGCGGCAGCGGCCGCCGCTCCCAGCCGCTCGCAGCTCGCACGAATATCACATTCTCGCTGGAAGAGTCACAGTGTAGCCGCGCCAGCCGCCTCTGGATGTTATTACACGTGATGCGATACAATATTGTCGGCGTCCAAGAAACGTTATCCATTTCAAAAATGGTATTTTTTTGTATTTTCAATCTTTATTGTGATGCCGGAGTAAGCCGTACGACCAGGTCTGGAATGGAGGAGAATAGATGGTGACGATATGACTTGAATGATGAAGCAATGGAGAAATGCCGCTACTTTAGGGATCTCTTTTCTTACGCACCGATAAATATTTGGAATCGATTTCAGCAATGGAATAAAATATAATGTTCTATTATTACCAAACCTCAACTACCTTCACCATCAATAACGATTTAAATAGGTACTGTATTTTAATTTCAACAACATTACGACCAAGCCTCGTAGACGGCAATTCTGGGTACAACGGATCTGTTGTACGTGCGTGTTGCATTGAAGCCTCTCTGCATTGGTAAGTCGCTTCTTTCCTCCATCAAGGTAATACGGAAAAAGAAATAGGAGTTAGTAGGGAAGTAGTACAAGTCTTCCGTCTAAGACAGGACTTTATCATGCTGAATGAAGGACCAGAAGGAAACTAAACAATGCGCCAATAGTTTGAACGTGATTTTATTACCATATTTATTATTGCTGAGACAGTATTTTGATACAGACATTGGCGCACTCAAGTGTGTGTGTGTGTGTGTGTGTGTGTGTGTGTGTATGTGACTGTGCGTGTGCGTGCATGCGCTCGTGCCTGTGAGTGCGTGTTTTTAGTGGGAGGTCTCTAAGGACTTCAGTATCTGTCAGACGCCAATGATACATAATAGAAAGTATAGCTTTTATTAATTTTCTATATTAATGAAAGTTATTTAATATATCAATTGTTTGCCTATAAATATTCAGTATACGCTAATTAATAAAAATATATTTTATATTCAGATTAAATGAAATTTTTTTTACAAGAAAAAAAATCAAGTTGTTTGGATACCTATATCTCTAGGCCCCCCTCCTCACCCCTGAAAATCCTGCGAGCCTCTGAATATAAGTATTCCAGACTTGCGATCGACACAATATTATAGAGTCGTAAGTAATAATATCGATAGGAAAGTTTGGAAAATAAAAACCGTACAAAAAGTAACGAAAAAGTATAGTAATTATTGGAAATCTACTGCAAAAATTAAGGATAGAAAGAAATATTTCAAATGTCGAAAAAACCCTTCGAGAATCTGAAGAAACACTTCAAGAATCGCAACGGTATTTGCTAGAATGCTTCCACCAACACCGCAACGCACGGCTCGCCAAAGCGCCAGGCGCGAAGCTAGGCGTCGGCTTCGGCGTCGGCGAGGGTCTCTGGTGGCGAAGACCGCGGCCCACAAACCCGCTGCCCGGCGGAGGGTCCCGTTACCCGAAGGAATCCGGTGCCCCGCCCCCGCCGTCGTCATTCGGCGCTCCCCGCCGCCTCGCGGGCCCCCGCTCCGCTCATTGAGCGTGCGTGCGCTACGGACGCCAGCCCGCGGGGGTCGCGACCGCGCGCCGGAAATGATTACGTCGCCTGTGGCGCAGCGGGGGGGGGGGGCGGCCATGCAACCTGGCCGAGCGGACGCCGCCGGCAGCCCTTGAAAACGCGAATGGACTTGATCCCGTTCAATTGATTGATTGATCGTTAAGGATTGATTGTTTTGGAACAAGAGCATCAACTACCGAGTCATTTGTACTGTAAGTGTAGTGTATCTTCTTTTCATCTGGAGGCAGCGGAGATCTTCATTCGCGGGATGGTGAGATAAGGCGCCGACCTACCTGTCGGCCAGCGGGGTTTTCCCCAACCAGTTATCTCCCTACAACACCGCTCGAGCCGGGATAAGCTCTAAGTCCCCGACCGGTTTCCCGGCATTTGTGATAGTGTAGTGCATGTAAGTGTAAGTGTGTGTGAAAGGGGCGAGGATTGGACAAGGAAGGGGAAGGAAAGATCGTGTGCGGTCCGTGGCCCGTTTGCTTTTTACCTCGTGATTGTTGCTTTGTAGAAACAGAGAAACTACCACATATTCTACATACTTTTGTAAAGTATCATTCATCATTCAAATATAATTAAAATCTAAAGAGTTCAAGAGTGTTACAAGATATCACAGTATCAATTAATGTTTTCTTGGAATGTTACAGATTGAAATATTTTCAGTTTGTTATTGAATGAAATGTGAAATCTGAACGTATTGTATCTTTTATGAAGTTTGCAAAGATTCAGTAAGGATATTTTGTTAAATTACCGATAGAATACCATCGAATAAGTGTTAATGGGAAACTTTGCACTATAATCCGGCCCGACATTTGAAGATTTCCGACGAGATCTAAAGAGGTTGTTAGATATTCGTAATATTCAAAACCATTCTCTCCAAAATTAAATTCTTCTCCAATGGGGCGCTGACAGTAGAAATCTTACATTCTTCAGTGATTGCATTGTGCTTCCTTTTCAAACATTCCGACAAAGGCAAGCAGATAATCACAAACACTTTCCTCCTCAGAAGTATGCGTGCTATCAACAGGAAAGTTCTTCCTCACGCAAACTTGAGAGCCGAATGTTTTCTGAAACTAAATAGAACGGCGAAAGGATACACCTCAAACAAATTCCAAGGCTTCAAAAATCAGGTTAAGGGAATTTACAAAGTGCTCCTTTATAACGCAAAAATATGCCACTCTTTCAAACTCAGGGGGCGTGGAATACCTTACACTTACAATGTAATGCTTTCCAGAACTCTGACTGCTTTAGAGGTTTGCGTTGAGAAATGAAACGCCTTTTTCCGCACGTGTTGCCGTTTTGTGCAAAGACATTTTAAAAGCGTTCATTTACAAGCAGTTGGAGAGAACGTTTTCTCTTTGAGAAGTGGCAACTGAAAGCTACACTGCTTAAACTTTCCGTCTGGTGACGCAGTTTGAATGTTATCTTCCTGAAACGCAAAGAGATTGGCGTAGTCAATTGCACTGACAACAAAAATGACGGTTCCTCGCAAGAATGACGCTCGCGTCATATTTAGAGTTGCATTGTGTAACACATAATGTTTGCATTGCCCGTGTTTAGAAAGGAAGAACAGGCATCAGCAAGCAGGCCAAGGAAGATGCTGATGTAACGTGTTATTAAAAAGAAGAAGGAAGGGCAGCAAAGTGCATCGTTGGTTTCCGCCGCGTCAGGCTTGATTTTTCGTCACGCATCGCGAAATGGGCACAGTTCCTTACCGGAGCAGCATCCTGATTCTAAAGCGAGCTGATAAAATGCGGATTATCCGTTTAAAGTACCGAAGAGAATGTGCAGCATAATATTTATAATACATTCATCAGTAAATATACGATTAGATAAAGTATTGATAAACATATCGACAATTACCCATGTACTCGTGATATTTAATAATATTTTCCTCAAAATATTAATCTACTTAACTCGAATCAAAGTATCTAAACAACAAATTAAACAGAAAAAGATATATATTGTAATTTTTACATACCAGTTCTTGATGCTATCTCTTAACATCACGGCCTCGTAGAATAACAATTTTGCAACAATTTATAATTTTATAAACAAATTCGAAATATGCGTTAGAACGGCCGGGAAGGCTTCGCAAATTGTGTCTGAAATGAACATCTCAAAATAGCAGTTTGACAGGAGGTACAAATTGATTACTAAAAGTTAGAATAATTGTTGTTAAAATTATAAATATTTACTGGTCTATGGACAATAATTCTGGACGGAAAACCCCGCTCAGAAATATTTTTTGTCGTGGCGTACGTGCAGACTCCTTCGGCGGGGAAATATGACCATATTTCCGCCTCGTACGTAGACGAACTAGCCCCCTCCCCCCGAGACAGCGTCCATTCTACCCCTTCGGATTAACAATGTAATTTACCTATTCTACCCCTTCGGATTAACAATTAACAATGTAAGATAGCAGTTTAGACACATTTATAATGAAATAGCTAATAAATTAGGTGAAAGGATCCTGATGTACGTAATAATTCTTCAACGAACGTTCAAACAGATGAATGTTCTGCGCGATACGCGCGCTAGAATGTTCGATGCAGTTTCGATTGCTTCATTCAATATACTGCTCTAATTTGAAATATTGCATTTTCATTCTGGCAACAATCTTCAGGAAGAACGCATATTTTACCAACTATAGTCATCGATTAAGCAGAAGATCCTTAATTCAGCCTATTTTTTATGTTTCCTGACATTATGTTGGTTATAAAAATATCGACGTGATGATGAAGTGGTTATTCTTGCAAGGGCTTAACTGCAAGACTACGTCCAAACGAGCGTTTTTCATCCTGATTTTCATAAATCTACAACCGCGAAGGAAATTTGTGCGAGCAGCTGTTCCGGCAACTGGACTCCCAAGCGGATCAACCGGTCCTCCCTTGAAGGCACCGGGGAGAAACTGGGGAAATAGGCGTTCATTGACCTCCGTTAGACTCACCAAGATTGATCCGCGATTATGTCTTAAAGTGAATGTTCCTTCTACGCACGTGTACGTACGATCTATCTCTGCCATCAATGGCAGAGGAATGAGAAAGGAATAAAAGCTGTAGAACCGAGTGTTTCGAAGAGAAGGTAAAAAACAATAAAATATTTTAAGACTATGCTTAATTTTAGTGTATTTGTGAGTTCTTTGCTATTGTTTCATAAAAATGTTTAAAGATTTTTGATTTTTGCTTCGGTGAGGAATGAAATGATCATTAATTTTGATTTTTTTATAACGAAGGATTTTTTAGCATTATTTCATTATCATTTATCACTGTTATTATTATTATTATTATTATTATTATTATTATTATTATTATTATTATTATTATTATTATTATTATTATTATTATTATTATTATTATTATAAAACTTATTCAAAAAACATTTCATTAAAATGTCGAAAATATGTTTGATATTAGACTAGGATTAACTCAAAAGCCGCTGTACAACATGAGCTGAGAATTTCAGGCTTTTGGAATTTTAATTGGTGAATTGATTCCACTGTAAAGTAGTCTTAAGTGACGTGGACCAATAAAGTTTCGCTTCCCCGTCGCCGGTGCCTCATTTTAATGTCCACGACCCTTCTTTACCTGCACTTCCGTGTATCTTGGACAATTACCCGGATGGCAAGTTACTTGTTCATTAACTAGTCAAGATGCATTGTTTCAAGCTAAAGAACGATCTAAAGAACTTCGCTAAAAAGCGCTGCTGTACATTAATTCAAATATATTTTTAACACGACACACGACTATTACAAAACTTTGCTTTCAGTTTCCTTCCCGTTTTAGTCGTATCTGTGTCAAGCATTTCTAGCAGCCACGTGCGTTAAAGTCTCCACGGGTGAGTGGACTGGCCCGACAGCGTGGCGGTCAGACCGCCACGAGTGCCGCATCGGAGGTGACGGTGGCGGCGACGGTGGCGGTGGCGGCTGCTGTGGCGGCGGTTAGAGCGCGCTTTCTCCCGATACGGCGGTGATACTCGCTGGGCGTAGCGGGCGCGCCGATAACGGGACACGCCGGAACAGGAAGCGGCGTCCCACGGCGTCCGCCGCAGCCGCCACAGCCGCCGCCGCCACTGCCACGGTCCCGTCGCCTGCGTCGTCGTCGTCGCCGCCGCCGCCGCCCCGCAGCCCAGACGGAGCGGATTCGAAACCCGCCAAGGGAACCCCCGTTAGGAACAGTCCGGGGTTTCGTTTAAAGCATAGAAACTCTCTCGGTGTTATTCCTTTTGTTGTTGTTCTTCATTTTTGCTTTTCTTTTTTCTTTCCCGCCTTCTCTCTTTCTTTTTTCATCGTCTGCTTCCGCTTTCCTGTTTCCTTTTTTCATTTTTTCTTTCTCTTCTTTTTCATCTTTTTCCTCTCATTTGTCTTCTCTTTCGTCACGGTAGGGTTCCTACTTAAGTTTGCGTCTAAGTCTTCGCACAGTTTTCTGGGTCAACCAATATTGCTCTGGTCTGCAGAATCGTGTTTGTTCTTTTGCTTCATCCGTTCTCAGTATATAATCCTGTCAGTTCTGTTCGCTTTGCTGTAATATTCATTTTTAATTATAGGTATCCAATTGTTCTCTGTGTGACATTTAGTATATATTCTAATAATGTGCGAGTGTGTGAAGAGAGCACTCGATTGGTCTCGCTATCCCTTGAAGCATTCTCTTTATCTTTTCTTTTTAGTACATGTACAAGAGTGCCGTAGAATACGTTAGGTTTGGGATCAACTAACGAAGACAAAGGAAACATTAATGCAGGCTAAGATTTCACTACCATGAATATTTGGTTTTTTATTGTCTCATAACAAATCCAATTAATGACAAATTGAACAATTAATGGAATAAATGAATCCAAAATTACAAATTCTTAGTAAAACATGCGTAATTTAGGAGTGAAATGGGAAGGGATGGTTTCATTAAGTAATATCACGCCTGGTGTATGTAGTTGAATAATATTTTTCCACTTGTTTTTAGGTTTAGTTTGCCATGAATCGAGTGCCTTCCCGTGATCTACTAGGTAGTTTCAAACGAGTCACGTAGCCCTTGATCACAGTACAACTTTTGCGGCATCAGATACGACCGTTTCAATCTTATCGTTCCTTCATTATACCGGTGTTTTCTGGTTTGTAATTAACAGTAACATCACAGTTTCAAGATACGCAACAAATCTATTCTCTGACGCGCGAGATTTCTTGATTGACGAAAGCGCTGCCTACAGCAGGAATCCCACCCATTGCGCCAACGGCCTCCAGGGAAAGGGCAGCGTGTGTAGCGGCGAAGCAACGGTGGCGCTGGCAGAAGCTTGCAGAACGCGGCATGCGAAATCCATTCAGTGTTTTCGGTCACGTCTCAGGAGCCACTGTCTGCGACTACGTTGCAGAAACTCATTCGCGCCTGCCAGCGTAGAGGTCAGACCGCTAGCTTCCTCCCCTGGGGATGTGACATCGCCAAAAAAACATCGATGTTACTAAACATCGGTGTTCAAAATGAAAACATCGATATTAATGAAACGTCGCCCCAAAACCATCGATGTTTTTTAGCTACATAATGTTTATAAAGTGAGGCCTCTCATTACTGTCCTGTTCTTCACGGAATTCCGTTTCTCCCTCCTTATATCATTATTATACTTTTACTATTATTTCTATTATCATTAATATTATTATCATCATCATCATTATTATTATTATCATCGAATCCCACCTCGGGTACAAGTTAAAGCACAGTTATGAGATATCATTGCAAATAAATAATTACGGCCCTCAGCTCACTGTGTACGCATCTTCAAGGCCTTCGTACCCGCAGATTTTAATTCCAACATCATTCATGTCCGCACGGCGCGTTCACATACACTCGTGCTTGCACGTACGCACGTACGTGTTGCTGTTTATACGTTCCCATTGTCATCATTGTTATGAATATTTATGAAATGATGAAGTATATTCGACAAGTGTTACTGCATCGACCATCTCCGCTCTTTAAACAAGGCCATCACCTGACAAATACAACTATATTCACCTTCACCTTTGAACTTACTAGGAAAAGGAACGTTGTAGTAACGGCAAAAGGCTTTCAAGAATCGTTTTACGTAAAAAAACAACTAAACACAAAATAACTATAATGAAACGTTTTTTACCTTAAGGAAATTGAATGATTTACTTTTTTAGCAGACTTATTATTTACAACTTATATTTCCACTTGATGTTCATGCTACCACGAAGATACACTACCAGGAATAAAAACTATTTGTTTTGCGTTTTACATGATTTTTTCTTTATCTGAATAGAACCCATATAAACTATATTGCCCATATAAACTAGCTGAATGGAGAAAAATGTTTTTCATTTTTTCGTCGTCTATTTCCTTCTCCTTATTTATCTTCGTCTATTTCTGCATAGGTACCCGACGAAATGTTGGTATCTAAGAGAACTGATAACTATGCCTTACGAGAAAAACGCAGGAGCACGAATACTGATAGGATTGAACATTTGCTGAAGAAATGACCGTGACACGTGCAACTTTTTATGCTAATGACGGCTGAAAAAAAATTGTACATATGGCATCAAGAATTGCACAATGATTCTGAAGGTTACCTTGACATGTGAATTTGAATATTAGAAAACCCACTTATCAAATTCATTGCTACTGTCCTGACATATAAATTGGCTGAATGGAGAAAAAATATTGCAGAAATAAAAGAACAAAACAATTTTTTCCAGGCGGACCTTTCAACATTACAATTCTGTAATTTACAGCCAAGAAATTGTGTGTCCAGTTTGTACTCTCTCTTCATACAATGTTTCTTTTGGATTTGCGATTTACATACAACTTTTCCTTCCTGATGTTTCGATGATTATAAAATACACAGGTATCGACATATCTTCATGGGTATATGTCACTGGAAAGGAAGGGAATAGAAGGGGCGACTCCTTGGCACATATGGAACTTCAATGCAGCCGGAGATCAACCAAATTCCTTTTGAAAATTGCCCACACCGTTGGTGTGATCAGACTCCGATGGGTCACGGGATGTAACCTCTTACAACGAGTTTCTTCACTGTGTCTGTAGGCCAACGTTAGCCCGAGGTAGACGGGTTCTTAAAGCTGGCCTTTGCGATGCGTGTAGAATTACATTACTGGGTTGCATTGTGTTCCGCGGAGCGTGTAAACTCCAGTAAAATTCAAATTATACTGTTTCCGCAAGCAGATAAAAGCAGAGCAAACCTTGTTTTGCTTAACTTTGACTATGAGAAAAAAGAAGTGAACGCAAACTCGTGGTTAACTGGGTCGAAGCATAGACAAGTATCTGTTTATTTTGTTATTATTCATAACGTACGATGCCAAACAAATCTCAGGCAAATCTAACAGATTAATCTGTATAGAGTATGTCACGTCTAGCCGTATATCTCGTTTTCAACACGGTTCTAACCCACGAAACAGCTGCCGGAAAGGTTACACGGCAACGCACGTTGCTTTGTTTTCGAAAGAGGCGTCCGGGCGAAGCAGCTGGGAACAAAGGCAGCGTGGCGAGGGGCGGCGCGGGGTGGAGCGGAGCGGGGCAGAGCGGGTCGGGGCGGGGCAGAGCGGGACGGGGCGGGGATGGGCGAGTGCCTCAAGCAGCGAGCTTTGCGGGCGAGACTGCGGCAGCGCCGTGGCGTGGCATGTCTTAGCGTGACGGTGCAGTGACGGAGGCAAATGGAACAACATGGGGATGGAGAGGTTCAGGAGGAAGCATCCACGAAAAAGCGTTTCTTTCTCTTCTTCTTTCTTCCTTCCTCCCTCCCTCTGGTTCTTCCCCTCGGGATTCTCCAAATGTTTATCATTCTTTTCGTAGTCTATTTCTTCTCATTATTTATCTATATAGGCATAGACCATAGAGTAAAGAATTTTCTTTGCATAGACTAAAGAACTAATTCTTTAATCTATGGTATAGATACTTGACGACATGTTGGCGTCTAAGAGATCTGATAACTGTGCCTTACGATAAAATGACTTAAGAGACCAATGAAGAACAAGATGGGAGTATATGAAAGTAGTGGTTTGCCTACACATTCCACCATTCACCAAGATTTTAAAAAACTAAGAGAAAGAGAAGAGGATGAAGAAGAAGAAGAATGGAGAAAGAAGAAAAGTCAAATTTACAAAGAAGAGGATCAGAAGAAGGAAAGGAAAGAGGAAGAGAGAATTATAACGAGAAGAGAGAAGAAAAAGAAGAAGAAAAGGAAGAAGGGAATAAACTGAAAAGTCTTGAAAATGGCAAATGGGGATGTGAATTGGAAGAAGTTTGTGAGCGTGAGAGCTTAACGGCAGCAGGAACGGCTGCAGCGGAGTCGAGTCGCCGTCGATGTGTTGGCCGCGGCAGCTCCGGCTCCGCCCCGCTCTACCCACGCTCGCTCTCCCGCTGCCCCGCCCTGCTGCCCGCTCGCGTGCCGCCCGCCGCCGCCCCGCAGCCTCCGTCGCCGCCGCTGCAGCCTTTCGCCGCTTTCGCTTTTCAAGCGCCCATAAACCGGAGGACCGCGCCGCCCAGCGCCCCGCGCCTTTCCCCTGGCGGGCGCCCACTGTTTACAGAGGCGGCCGCCCAGCATCCCCCCTCCCCCAAGACTGCTTTAATGGAGTGATACTCCAAAGAGCAATGGCCCTCACTTCAGATGGGTGCCGATATTCCTATGCAACTAGTTCCTCTGTTCTTTTTTGGAAGCAACACGAAATTATTTCACTAACTTCTCGTTTATTTAAATTGATTGATTGATTCATTGATTTAGTGACTCCGTCCGCGTCAACTGCTAAGGAAATTAACCCGTAAGTGTAGTGCATTTTTTCTCTCGGGAAGTGGCGGTTATCTCGCGGTGGACGGTAAGATTCGGCGCCTACCTAACCGTCGGTTCCCGGGGTTCTCCTCAACCAGGTATCTCGCCCCAGTGGGATAACGGTCCACACGGAACAAGCTCTCCCGACCGGTCTCCCGGCGTGTGTGGTAGTGTGGTGCATGTGGGTGTAAGAGTGTGTAAGAAAAGGATGACGATAGGATAAGGAAGAGGAAGGAAAGATCGCGCGCGGTCCGCGACCCGTCAGGTACTGACACGGCATTCGCCTGGTGTTGATCGGAAAAACCACTGGAAAACTATCGATCATAGCAACCGACCGTTAGAATTTCCTCCAGGCAGCGACTGAATTCGACCTAGCTTTCTAGTTAGTGTCGAAAACCCTGACACTGTTGGGACTCGAACTTAGGACTTTCCGGTCAGTGGTACTGCGGTGACATCAGTTGATGCCCTGAGCCACCCAGTTTATTTAATTGTTTTTCATAATATTTCAGTACGTGTAGTAACACTAGATTAAAATTAGCTTCGTCATCAAAGAAATTAAGAGAATTATGCTAATCCATATATGATTCAGATTGACAATCTGAATTGTAAGAATCGCTTGCATTTTTGAATTAGATATGATTAATATAGCAATGAAGGCTTCAAGAAAGAGAAATTCCGTGGCTCTCCACTTTCGATTTCAAAAAGCGTTATTTTTTTTTCATTGGAATTCTTCGGATTTTACTGACCTCGATGGAGTTATGAGTACGCTCTTGCAAAGCATTACATAAAAGAAAATGTGACGTATGTACCAGAATTATTTCAGCCTGAGTCAGCATGGTCGACTAAGATTACAAAAATACATTTTGAAGGATAACGTTACATCAACCGAAAGAGAAATATGAGCGGTTATTCCGCACATGTAATAGGGCAAAGTCATTCATCTATCTATTCTCGCCCATGCGTATGTATTGCTCTCACACAACACAGCACGTACGTGATTTCTTCATACTTCCTGATTTATGCATATGCTTGTATCTTAATTACAGTATGAATAGAACAAAATGTCAAATGTCACATTAATTTTATTTTTCGAAATTACACAGTGTTTTAAAAATGTCAGTGCTTAATACGAATGAGATATCCTGGTAATCATACCGAAATTGAAGATTACGTAAAAATTATTTATGCTGAGATATAAAACAATTCCTGTGATATTTCCGAACATGTTCTAGATTCTCTGATAGTATTAAGTGCCGTTTTCAGTTCCCAACTACAGGCCAGGGAGGAGAGTTTTATGCCTGTAATCCTTCTCGTTTTCCGGACACGATCACAATGGTGGTTTGCCGTTGCCTTTATTAGATGGACGATTAGATGGTAACCTTCACGGAAGAACGAAGAGTTCAATGAAAGAATGAATATGATGATTCAATGATATAAGAAGCCAACTCTTTCACAAAAATATGGTGAAACCATCCATATTGTGGGTTGGAATTTTTAACTGTCGGCTTCGCGTGCTTGTGTCGTGCCCCAAGCTCCAGCGTCAGGGAAGCAGGCGTGAATTCTTTACTTGTATTGAAGTCAAGCTTCACTCTGGTGATCTCCCACTCCCCACGGGAATCGCGCATATAACTCGTCAGCGAAAAGTAACTACTTGGCTGTTCGGGAAACGCCGAATCCTAAGCACAAATGCCAACGTTTTCGCTCGCCATTCTGCGACCTTCCTCAGGGCGAAATGCATTCCGCCCAGAGGGGCATTTCGCCCTGAGGAAGGTCACAGAACGGTGGCCGAGAACTTGTGCCTAGGACGCGGCGTCTCCTGGACAGCCAATTAGTTAATGACTCCGGCCGCGGAAGACTCTGTGTTAGCGGAACTCCGCCGCGAAGGGCGAACGTGCCCGGCAGCGGCCGTCCCCGTTGCGGCGCAGGCTCCGCCTCGGTCGAAGCTGGCTGCGTCATGACGACGCGTCGCGCGCACAAGTGAAGCCACGCCGGCTGCCTCCGCTTCCGAATCACAAGGCTACATCGATGTCGACGGTTTCAAACCGGGAAAGGTGGCTCAGGGCATCAACTAATGCCACTGCAGGGCCTCTGACCGGGAGCTCTTAAATCCGAGTCCCGACGGTGGCAGGATTTTCAACACTAGGATAGCTAGGTCGAATTCACCCGCTGACTGGTGGAAAATTCTAGCGTCCGGCTGCTCTGATCGGTAACTCCCTCCTTACTTTCACATACACTTCGCTGCACTTACACTTACACTCACATACACTTACATGCACTATGCTGTCACACATGCCGCGAGACCGGTCAGGAGCTTAGAGCT
>BLKR01011020.1:0-40865 GCA_011170035.1 Teleogryllus occipitalis
CATACTATATCAACCTTTCTAGATATTTCCCAAGCATACGACAGAGTATGGCATCAAGGTCTCATGTACAAACTAAGAATCAATGGCACACCCAAATACCTAACCAACATCATCAATAGCTTCATTAGCAATAGAACCTTTGCAGTGTCAGTAGATAATCATCTCTCAAACCCCAAACCAATATATGCTGGACTTCCATGTTCAATAATGTCAGTATTGTTTTCGACATAAGTAAATAAACAATATGAATTAGGTGGAATATTATTATTTTAGACTTAGAACATGTTTCAACAGATTTATACTTAAAGAACCGTTTTAAATTCACTAAATAAATAGTTATATCACTTAACATCGTATGCGCGCGTTTCGGCCCCGTTCAGACCAGCGTGCGCCGGGTGTGCGAGTTCACATAGGCTCGCGCGTGCCGGCCTGTCGTTCGTGGAAGGTGCAGGGGCAAAAGCCAGCGAACGGGAGTTGAAGGCGGAACCGCACAAAACAAAACAGTGAAATATCTAGGTCTGCATCCAGACACTAAACTCAACTGGAAAGAACATATAAACATTAAAACACAACAAACAAAAGTCAAATTATTTCAATTAAAACCATTAATAAACAACCATAGTAAAATAACAATAGAAAATGCCAAACTCATATATACATCCATAATTAGACCCTTAATGCTCTATGCTTGCCCTGTCTGGATCAATGCAGCAAAAACTAATATACATAAAATACAGGTCATTCAGAACAAATTCCTACGAACAATAACCAAAGCACCCTGGTTCATTTCAAACAAACAACTTCATAAAGAAATTCAAATAAAACCTATCATACACCACATCACAAAATTATCCCATAATTTTTACAATTATATGGCAACAATTACACAAATATCTCAATACAATCTAGGCAAAGCACCCATAAACCCCACCAGAATAAAAAATAGATTTCCCAAACACGTTTTTTACATCCAATTTGCTGATTTAGATGATCCTTTGTGAGGTGCCTAGTGGGTTTCCTCTCCCTCAAGTAATAGATGTAAAGTAATAATAGTTTAGTTTTTTAAAATAGATCATAAGCATCAAAAACATGTGAAAAAGTTTGTATTGTAAAACTGAACCATGTATACCATTCAAGATAATAAAATGATTAAAAAAAAAAAAATATCACTCTCGTGCCTCACCTTACATGTTCAATGTCTTCTCACTAATATATACTAGCTAGTAAATAAATACTAGCTGATCAAGAGATCAGCTAGTATTTACGCACGATTACTTCGCACAAAAGTAAGAGCGATAGAAAAATTATTACAGATAGTTACTACTGATGCGCTCTACGGAAAATCGAAAACCAATTTCTTTCTTCTTTCGTGTCGTTCATTGCTTATTCTTCAAGACTAAAATGAGCAAGAATACAATTACTATTCACTGTGAAAAGTGTTGGATAGAGTTATTTATGTTTCTAAAAATGTATTGGAATTTTTTTTATATTTTCCATGATCTGTACATGGGTACGTTAGTATGAACTACTATATGACTTAGTGGGGAGTAAATGTTTTTGTAAGAGGGCCAATGTGTCAGACTACACTTGCTAATCTTCGAAAATAAGAACACTCAATATTTGAATTGAAAAAACTCGCTCTTCTTGCTTCACTAAATATAACCTCACACACCCTCTTGCATTTCTCCACGAAACGTCGCCTGGATTCAATGGGTCTATTGGAACTCGCACCACAAAAGACACTGAACAAAAGACGGCCAATAATAGTTCATTCCAGAATTGTATTACTGCCATTTAGTGTTTGTACTATAAAACCGCTTAATAAGCGCAAATGATAGGCAACCTAGAGCCCACTACCTGTAATTAAGAACTAGTGGTGTTACACATAATTTCTCACATTATTTGTAACTTAAGAAATTTTCGAAAATTCAGAGAGTTCAACGAAAATAAGATCTGCTCCGTTTCTAAGACCTTCTTGGTCTATTCCGGGTAAAAATAATATAAAATTTGTTGCCTTTTTTAGGAAAAAATTATACATTCCTTTCACTTCAAGGAAAAATTACAAGAAAACTATTCGTTTTTTCAAAAGAAGTGTCCACGATCTTATTTTAAGATCTATTTGTAGAACAGATTTTCTGAAGAAAAAAATATCATGAATATTGAAGATTTTCAATGTTATGGTTTTGCAATTTTCAAAAATACTGAGTTCCCGTAAAATGGGGCCTGCATCAATTTGATGACTTTTATCGTATTCGACAAAAAAAGTTGAAAGAAATACTTTTGAGCCATTTTCGAGAAAATAATTTCTTTAAATATTTCAGAGAAAGAACTCACTTAATATTAACGTGAAAACGACTAATTTTCGAAAAATTGTACATGACTTATTTTAAGATCTATGTTTCAAGAACTGATTTTATTAAGATAAAATCTATAACTTCAATATTGATGCGAGAAACCGAATGAAAGTGTTAACTTTCGCTCTTTTAGAAAATCCAGGGAATTCGAGAAAAGTTTGATCTGCACGTTTTTTATGCGTTCTTTGCCCCGTCGAGGAAAGAAATTAATTAAATAATATAGTAATTATTTAAGAAACGGGAAATATTATTGAGGCTTTGCGTAAAATACTTCGAAAATCCAAATATTCGTTTTAAACTCGCAGGGCCTCGAGTTCGGGCATATCGATTAGGAATTATCAATATTAATTAATTAAAAATAATAATTAGTAATAATTAAAAAATATATAAATTTTTTTTTTCTTAATGAGCATTTTACTACTAATACAGATCATTTTTCGACGTAGGAAACTTGGAGAAAATCCAAGGGAACCCTTTGCTCCAGCATAGTGTTGATAGTTCATTACAATGAACATGTAGCATAACAAGTATAATTCTTTATTATGACGTCAGCGCTCAAACCTCACCGTAATTGGAATGAATGAATGAACGATTATCTGGAGTGATACGCATGAAGACATCATATGAATGATTGAGAATTTGTGAAATCAGAGACGGGGAAGAGGGAGAACCCCCCAAAAACCCTTCTGCAAAACCTCAAAGGCATCTCCAGGAAACCGATTTTCTTGACTTGTCCCAGACTCAAAAGTGATTCTAATGGGACGCGACTCGGTGTCAACCCACTCATTCCTCACCGCAAGCGCCATTCGCAGGCCTGATTTTTAAACATTCACCATGTGTCTGACCGCAAGAGTTTTGCAGTGATATTTCAGAAAATTTATTGCTTTGCGAATATTTGTGCTTCATTGAGGGTAACATAAAATTTTAATTCTTATCTTAGCGTCGGGAACATGGGGAGTCCGACAAAAACCGTCCTTCCCTCTGAAGAGTCAGTAACCACTTTCAACAATCTGTCATTGTTCTTTATTATGTATTTATTTATGTTGATTTTGAACTGCAAGTGGGCTTATGGAATTAATTTAATTTACATTGGTTAATGAAGAATTTTTTTAGTAGGCCATTATTACATGTATAAATCACGATGCCTAATGCGCCATGGCTAGGTCAAATATGGTATTCTAAACGTAAGAATACTGGAATTTACCCCAGATGATCGATTCATCGCAACAAAACCGCGGGAAAGACACTATATTGAACAACTACGGGTAAAAAACTGAAGAGGAAAAGCTGCTATCAAAAGACGAATACATTCTAATCTTCCAAACTCTTTCTTCTCTTCAAACAAAATGTCACGCATTCTCCTTCCCGACTTTGCAATTCTCAGCTCCTAAAATGAAAACTCCGATAAAGAAAATCGTCCGCGCCTTGCCTCTGCTCTGGTTAACTCCTTTCTATTACACTCAATGTGCTCATTTATAAATTTACTCAAAGGTACACCCAGAATTTTTCGGGGGGAATGCTGCAGGTAGTGTCCAGTCGACCTCATGTTTTCTTATATTAAGAGAGACAGACGGACAGACGGACAGACGGACAGACGGACAGACGGACAGACGGACAGACGGACAGACGGACAGACGGACAGACGGACAGACGGACAGACGGACAGACGGACAGACAGACGGACAGACGGACAGACGGACAGACGGACACGACAGGACAGACGGACAGACGGACAGACGGACAGACGGACAGACGGACAGACGGACAGACGGACAGACGGACAGACGGACAGACGGACAGACGGACAGACGGACAGACGGACAGACGGACAGACGGACAGACGGGCGGACGGCCGGACGGCCGGACGGCCGGACGGCCGGACGGCCGGACGGGCGGACGGGCGGACGGGCGGACGGGCGGACGGGCGGACGTTTAGCCGTCATTCGATTTTTCTTTATCAAGGACTCACCAAACATGAATTCTGGCTATACCAGGTGCTAGAGGATTTTTTTCTAAAGTTTGCAATTGTATTTATCTATTTTTCCGTTACCAGGGCCCAGTAATAAGACATTTTCTCTCGAAAATTCGCCGTTTTACGCGCAGCATTACATAACTTTCTCTCTACTGCGTAAGCGGTAGCGAGAAAGTAAAATTAGTAAAATACATTTTTTAGTATTTATGATTACATTCTGCGGATGGTTGAAGCCCCATGATTCCCCCTCCCGCTTGGGTGCACAGTTGGGTTTACTTATTAATTAACATTTATTTACTTTTACTTTACTTACTTATTTTTTAACCAGTCTAGGTTTTGCTCTGCATACTACTAGCGAGCGCTATTTTTCCATTCACTAATTACCTTTTTCATAATACTCATAAACGTTCCTAGAAATTTTCCTAATTCTTTGATGAAGTGCATTAGATGTTTCCTTGTGAATCTAATCCATAGCTCAATAGACATTTTAAAATATTTCAAAATTGCTACGTTAACAACTTCCCCTATGTCGGCGCCATTTGCTGCGTATATAGACTAAGAATTAATTTGTAATAATAGGTTTCTATGCTTTCCAATGGATCTGGTCTATGCAATCCCCAAATTTCCACCCGTTATTCATAACCGGAAGGGCTGGCGATTTAAACATTGTTGCAAACCTTTTAAGGCAATATATGACAATTGCGTACTGCACCAACGATTTCTGTGAGAGGAATTCCTCCTGTTCTTGTGCCACCACTATATGACTATTCCATCTCTCGTTCACAATTCTGCACCAAAATACGTAAACGTTTTGACATGGTTGGGCTCATCTTGCGCATAATATTTCTCCATGTTACTCGAAATAAATCCGTTCTTGAACACAATTTTCGTTTTCGAGTACTTACTTTTAGTCATAATTTCTTACTATACCTTTTGAGGGTGTTTTATGTGCTCTGTAAACTTCCAATAGTTTCTGAGCATAGAATTAAATTATTAGTTTGCAGTAATACGCGAACTTTCATATCATCAATTTTGACGCAGAAGCATCCGCTTCTTTTAAATCGTTTTCTTCTCATTAAATCGTTTATATAAAAATCAGGAATTTTCAACGTACTACTACAAATCTCACCATGCGAAGCTGCTATTCCATGTCTCATACCTCGTGTTCACCGCTCCGGCAGTTACATTTCGACCTTCGAATCCCAAACGGTCCTTCCCTTTCTTCTACCTGTGGCACGCTACCGTCCACAATACTACGCTTCCACTGCTCTGCCCGAACGCCCGGCGACCGCAGACCGGCTGCAGAGTGGGCACGCCCGCCAGGGCGGCGCCAGGCCTCGAACACGCTCTTTTCTGTTATGACGTTTCGCCCAGCCTCGCGTCTCCCCGCAAGATCCCACCGGATCCTATGCGCCCACTTTCTCATCCCGCCCCGCTCTATCCCTGGTCGCCCTTTCCTTCGCCACCCCGTTCCGTTCCGTAGTGTTTCAGCCAGGTTCCGTTCCGTTCTCGTCCAGATATGTTCCGTTCGTCCCCATGCGATTCGACTCAAACCGTCTCGAACCGTCCCGCCCAGTTTCGTCACGTCACATCATGTCCTGTTGCGTCTCGTGCCGTTCTGTCTCGTGTCGTTCCGTTCCGTCCCGTCCCGTTCCGTCCTGCCCTTCCTCGCCCCATTCCGTCCCGTCGTGTCCCGTTCTACGCAACCCGCCCTGTCTGATCGGCTTCTCCCCACGCCTCCCCTCGTTGGTGCAGCCCCACTCTACTTCTCGCTGCCGCTTCACCCTGTCGTGCTCGGTCTGGCCTATTCGGCCCGCTTCCTTCCTCTTCTCCCGGACCTTCTGCCTCCGTTTGGCCCTACGCATACATCCTACGTCACCCGCCTTGCGCACGTCTCTCTGTAGTTCCGTTCTGCATCCACCTGCGTCGTTCCTCTGTTCCCCCTGATTCCCCTGCCACACTCACCGCGCCTCACCCCGCCACACGACTCCGCATCGCTGCGGCCGGCAGAATGCGAGGAATTCGATTCTCGGGCACGTTACTAACGAATTATAAATGCAAAGATAATGACGGTGTCAGGTAGCGGCGAGTGGCGGCAGGCGCCGCACTCCGCGCGTATGTCGTTAGGGCACTTAATGACGCTGTCTGCGGGGGTTGGGGGGGACTAAGGGATGTGACGAGGGCTCGGGTGCAGCATGGTGACCTTGGGGACGTTGGCGTGTCGCTGCTACCTTAATTTCTGTCTTGCTTGCGGGGAGGAATTTTCCAAGGGCGCACACCATGTCACTGGTAATGCGCTCTACACTCTCTGGAATCGGGGAAGTGAAATGGGAAGCATGAAACACGGATGATGATATCTCTCACAACTTTGCTCAGTATTGACACCAGTGCTCCTGACCTCATGACGTCTCACTTATCACGATTTCAAAGCTCCCGTAACGAAAATTAGGGAATTGAATATCTAAATTGAAGAACCACACTCACTTTTCTGTCTCGATCATTGAGCTACTATCGTAAGCATGTTTGTATGTAATACATGTAGCTTTTCGTTTTGTGCCTTTTCGCCTTTGGCCCCTTTCGGTGTTCCTATAGTATCGGCAGCGTAAAAGCGACAGTTCGATACCCTGTTGCCACGCATTCCTACGCTCATGGCACCACCTGCATTAGAGACAAATAAAATCTCAAAACATTAACACATACCGACAGGCGATGACATGTTTTTATATCATGTTCATAACCTTTCACACAACCGAAAGTTATCGCCTCCCAAACCACGTTGAAATCTTGAGGCGTGAGCTCTGGGTGGCTTCGTTCTCTATTGGGCCTATCTGTAGTGCAGCCACAACTCTACACACAACATTGTCGAGAGGTGATAATAATCCGCCGTTCATCTTTTCTGTCTCGAAATATTCGCTAAAAAATGCAGAAACTCACCATCCTCTTTAACACAACACGTTTGCGCGATGTCTGGGACGTAGCGCTCACGAGACTCTCAACCTTGCATCAATGCATTCGGCGCTGGGTCACACACACACTGGCCTGGCACGCGTCGGCAAAGGCACATTTCATTCGCACTTATACCGCTGATGACAGGAATCTGCGCGCTTCTTGAGCTTCATGTCGGTCAGATGAACGGCAACGCTGATCCCTGTCTGTGAGAAAGTAAACAAATCCTCGCCACGCGATTGCTTCAGAGCAGGTCACATGACGTACCACTGCACGTGGCGAGAGAACTGACAGAGTCGCTTATACACGGCCGGTACAGTAGTCCAGGTCTGATCAAGACGGAGGCTCGGGGAGCGGCCGCGGCGTCTCTCGGTCCCACAAACCTAGAAATTGGGTTAAGGTTCAATGACCCCCATCTCGATCAGGTGTTTCGTCCAGTTTCCCTGATCCTTTGAGTAAATGTTGAGATAGATCCTTGTTTTTCTTCTGGACATAAATGTAACTTCACTGTCTTTGCAGGTCTTCTAGAATTCAGTGGGAAATATAGTTATTCAAATGATCGTTCTCCATGTCGCGGCAGAAAGTATTATTCCTTGACGAAGGACATGAGGACATGAAAAGAGCCCAAATTTATTGCTGATTTACCCTTGAAAATAGACTTTATTACATCGAACCGAACACTTTTGTTAACAATCCTTGCAAAAAACGCCTTTTTTATGTATTCACAATTCGAGTAGTGTATGACTTAGGATAGAGATCACAGAATTTTGTAAACGTGCACAGAATTCGCTTCTTCCCGTAGCACGTCACACACAGTTATAACTTTTTTTGACGTAAAATAAATAAATTTTGTCACGTGCTGCCATGTGTTGGGGATTGCGGGCCGGTTGAACGCATTCAACAATTGACTCCGGACTCCAGACTCATACTAGGAGAAACGTGAATTCTCTTTCTCTTTTCTGTCTTCGAAGGAGACAGTGTGTCCAAACATAGAGACGTCGGCAAAAAATAGACTTCCAAATCAATCACGTTTATTGAATTTTCGACCATGGGTAGTGTAATTGAACTTCTTTCAAGACGTATTATAAAGAACGCAATTTGACAGCCTTCTTTATAGAGAACGCCAAGTGTGACAGTTCACGGCGCCATTGGATACATCATGCAATTTCGCCCATGTATTGATGGCAATTTGAGGCTACTTCAGGGAGGTTTTCGAGTCCGAAGTGTTGTCCATCATGCAGGGAACTCAGCACGCCATATTCGAACAGAATGATTTCCGGCCACATTTGACAAAGACTGTGCAAGCCTTCTTCAAAAAACGTCATGTAACACTGCTTCCCGTTCGCCTGTCATGTCCCCATAAAACATGTCTGGGATGCGGTTGGTTCGCAGTTAGTTCTTCAAGGTCCATCAGCACTCACTGTTACAGCTATATAGACTCTCCAGTTAACATTGTAGAGGGAAATTCATCACGGACATACATAGACCTCTTTGATTTCATGTCTCGTCGTCTATATATACTGAATCTTAAGTCAGATATCAGATTCTGTAATTCTAATCATTCGTGTATTGTCTTGTTTCTAATTCCTGCTATATCGGGTGGTGAGCGTTTTGCAAATAGTAGTGTAGTACATATTTTGTCAACCTATCTTCTATCTCTTGGTTTAAGTTTGTCAAATGTTTAGGTGTAATCAGTTCAGGCATCAGTTGAAGAATCATTTTATATTTGGTATAAATGTTTTACACATGTTTTCTGTACAACTGAACAATGCCAATTTTGTTTTTCCATAGAAATAAGATTAAATGTTACAAACGTTAAACGATTATGATTTTCTGAAAAATGACGGCGAAATTTTCGGAAAAATAACCTAATAATTATTTTTTTAGAAAAATTATATAATTCTGCGAAAACTGGTTTCGGCGCAAGTTGGGTAATGTGCCATCTCAATACCCTACATAATAGATACTATGCACGCTGGAAACGGTGCACACTGGATGTGGTGAACTCTGAATTCGGCGAAAATAGGATACATTAAAAGTGAGCTAAAGTTCTAATGGGATACAATAGAAATGGTAAAAGGTGCACATGGGATACGGTGCAAGTGGAATATGGCAGCAAAAGCATAATGGCCTTTTCTGTCTATGTCAGGATAACAAAGGTGAAAGCTTCCTGGACTTGGCCCAGCGCGCGTTTGCCGCCGCATCTGCTTACGCTATTTAGGTCGGCTTACCGCCCTTACGAGGGAGAAATATGCGCGTCGCACGGAGAACGACCTCTGCGCACGGCGTGTGCTGCTGCAACTGGTCTTGACCGCCCGCTCCGTTGACTCCTCCGCCCCCGCCCACACCCCTGTTCATGTTTCCCTCTCCGTTCTCACATCGTCCCGGCCCCAGCTCTGGCCTCCCCCTTCCGTCCTCGCCACCCCAATCTTCTGTCTGTCCCCGCTTCCACTTGCCACCGCCTCCGCCTTCTCTTGCTCCTGCGTGCCCCGCTCCTGCCTGGCCACGCTGCCGCCCTTGCCACCCCGATATCCCACCTGTTCCCTCTCCTGCCTCCTCCCGCTCTTGCTTACCTCAACACCCACCTTACCCCCCACACTCCTGCCCCCGCTCTGGCTTGGCTTCGCTCCCATCCGGCTCCCGCCCTCACCTCCCTAACTTCCGCTTGCGCCCGCTCTCGCCTGCGCCGCTCCCGCCAGCCCCCTCTCGCCCCTGCCTCTCCTACCTTCCCAGCCTCAGCCCCAATTTGCTCTGTAACCGCATTCGTTCCTACTTCTGCTCGCTCCTGCTCCGGCCCCGACCCAGCTGCCACCACTACCATCACTGCCTCCGTCGTCTCCCCGCTCCCGTAGCCGGTCCCCGTTCCTCCCCCCCCGCTCTGCCCCCCCCCCCCAGGTCCCCCGCCCGGGGCGCCCGGGCCGTGACTCGCCCCGTTCGGAGCGCGCGCGCTAAACTCCAGTAAGCTGACAGCAATTGTGCTCCGCGCTGAATGCTGTCGACCAACAAAAACAATTATTATGATGTCTGCGACGGCACGCGGTCGGTCGGCGGCGGGGCGTGGGCGGGGCGGGGCGGGGCGGGGCGGGGGAGGGCAGAGCCCATTGTGCGCGCGAGGCAGAGGCGCGCCGTTTCAATTGGCCTCGAGTGCCCCCGCGCCCGACGACCACTTCCGTGTGCGGCCGAGATCCTCCCCCGTCCTCGCCCCTCCGCCAAAGCAGCGGTATTCGACTTTTTGCAACCAGGGGTGAGACAGAGAGAAAATCTCGCGACACACCCATTCCATTTTATATTTTATTTTATGTATTATGATAATATCTACCTATTATTAAAAGAATGGCTTGGGTATACTCTTCCTTTTATCTACGACATTACGCTAACAGCTGAATAATGCTCCCACTCACGTGAGCTTGATAATGATGCCCTGTTAATAAGAATTCATTACACTATTTTCTAGGCAGTATTTTAAGAAAATAGAATTCTTAACCATAACTGCAAATATTTATTATATTTATTTTAGTTAATAATATAGTTAATAGTATAGTTATAGTTTATATTTATTGTAGTTATTTTAGTTAACAGGTTTACTATGTTAGATTCAAACAATTAAAGAAACTGCGATCATTTATCATAAATGTTAAACGAAAATAATGACAGTTCTTGATGCTCACACCAAATCAAAAGTAAAGATCGTTACTGTCAACACAAACGGGTGTTTAAGGTCGAGTAGTTAATATATTATGAAATGAAATAAAAAAATCTCTGGAGCCCTCATAGCAAAAATACTGGATGCTACGTTTGATGTATCATCAAAATGAATCGATACTCGTTTATTGTGATATTCATATAAAACCAATCTATAATTTAATTATAAACTAATGCTCGGTTGCATTAAGCCAATTAATTCTGATTCATCTTTCATTTAAGTAAAGCGGTACAGCTCTGATAAGTGCAAATTGCAGTTCAGTGTAACACAGATTTTAACAGAGACATAGCTTGGGGGCATTGTGCAAATTCTTATCGTATTGTTACACGTGAGGTGAAAGCCTTCGCGACTCAACTGCCGGTGTAACACGCACTGGTCGAGAGACGGACGTATCCCTTTTGCTTTAAGCTATCAAATTTCCTAACCCTTTTCTTACCTTTCCAAAAAGGCATAGCTTCATTGCATCCCGTTCGGTTTCCCTCATAAGTATAAGGAAGAGCTCGTCCAGGAATCACTGCTTCCAAGATCGCCCTTTCGCATTCATCTTTGAAGAACATGAAAGAGAAAAAGAACAACTGCTCCAAAAAACTTTGTCCATTTTGCGTTACTCTTCTTTTGTACTGATCAGATAGCATGAGGAAAGCTTCTTTGTTTGGAATTCAACGGTACCGAATGTTCTCAATTTATGTCATTGGTATTTATACCGTTATACCGTGGATTGCTCCAAGGAGGAGAGAAAACGGGAGCGATGGTCTTCTCTTAAAATATGCAGAATAAAATTATTTTATTTTATTCAGAAAACATTTACATTTCCGAAGATTCTGCCACATTCGCCTGTGTTCGAGGTTTCTATGTTCTGAGTGATTTCTCATGAATGGAAACTAAACTAGTACATCGTTTTCCATCGTTTGCTTCTTCTTTATTTGTTCCGTCCCAAAACACGGGCCAGGATGCAATCGAACTATGCCTAATTGGGTATCCACAAGTGAAAGGGGTTATCTGGGAAGTGGGTGTGAGGACAACTTTACCGTTCTATGCAATCTGGCGATTCCCCAAGAGACACAGACGAATCGTACATCCGATGACTTTCAACACATTGTTAAAGTTGTTTGGAAATCTTGGCAAACTATATTGAATACTATTAGCTGGGATCAATATACGTTGTTTCCTTTTCTGTCTAATAAACCTCATTTCTACATAGGCAACATTAAGTTTTCTTCACGCTTTGGCTTCTGTAACTGGAACCAATTTTGATATAAACATTTCGAAGCACATTTCAATGAGCTTTCACCGCACATAATTGATTTGTGTTCCTTCCATTGAATTTACTGCTATAATATAGTTGCCGTGGGTTACGCAATGGTGCTTGTTTAATATAATATGCCTAACGTGCCGTCATCGTCGGAGCTGGATCGTGAAGCAGCGTCCATGCACGCAAAGAAGAATATTGCGGGTTCAAATTTCTCGTTAGATAGGGTGTTTTCACTGCGTGATTGTGGCATGGTTGACTTCTTTCATCACCATTCACCTCTCATTCACACCCAATGATCATGATTCCTTTAAAGTGCTTCCCGAAAACAAAGGATTTTGCTTTCGGGAAGCACGTTATGGGAGCTTTCCTTTTGTTTGTAGTGGTAGTAGAGCTGAGGGTGAGTTACATTGTTAGCAATGCAGAAAAATCATATCTGTAGTTCGTTTACCGTTACCAGTTTTCTATAACTTGGGAACGAAAATGTCTAGTTTTTCACATATAGCTGATCTCGCGCTTTTTAAAATTTTATTATTATTATTATTATTATTATTATTATTATTATTATTATTATTATTATTATTATTATTATTATTATTATTATTATTATTATTATTATTGATTTTTCAAACACTTTTTTCATCTTTCAAATATTAATAGTTAAAATGTTGGCCAGGGATTCTGGAATTCTGGAAGAAAGCGTGCGCAGAGATTTTCTCCCCCATACGTCGCATACAATTTTCACTGTTTTTCGAATAAATAAATAAATAAATAAATAAATAAATAAATAAATAAAGACAAACTACCCTTGTGATGACTCGTCCAATAAAGAAGGGGACATAAAAGCGTAAATCCCCTCCCTGCCGGGGGTTTACATAACACAATACATAATATTGTGTTATACATTGAGAATATTGGTAGATCATATGATGAGTATATATTTGTAAATGATAAATCGTGTCTCAAAAATGGCCTCTTAACTTGGATTTCCGCGGGAGCGGAAGCGGGAAGTGAGCGGGGCGCGAAGGGCGAAGAACGAAGGGGATGTGCGACGGGCAATGGGCAAGGCGCGCGGGGCGATTGGCATCGAAGCAGTGGGCGGTGGGCAATCGGCGACATTTATTATAATCCTCAGAGCCCAAATCTTTTTCGACCATATCTATGATAAATGGTTTGAAGGATAGGGGCAATATCCTTGATGTGCTTTGACTAATGAGACAGTTCTAGAATGAGAGGTGGGGAAACAAAGTACAACGAAAAAAGTCACCAAGAACCGTGTTTTCCCGTCAAAAATTGCCGATGGATTGTCCGGGAGTTAAACCCCGGTGTTTTAACTGATCACTCTTCTGGGGGGTTGAAGTGATCTCCAGAATATACAGAATGGGACAATTTAGGGGGGAACAGCACCAGCACATTCTTCAAAATATTAGCAATAAATATTTGCTTTGCCGTTTTGGCCTCAGAAGCAAATATACCAGTAGAAGGTATTCACCGCAATTTTTCAATTTCATTGCAACCTGTGTGTCACTGAAACTTTATAAGCATCTCTAACATTCAATGCGCTATTGTACGCTCGGAAGTTCTTTCCCGTCATTTGTGAACAGCGAATACACTACAAATCTAACGGATGGCTAATAGGCTAAGATCCTAAGAGCCTAAAATCGAGCGCAATTGGAGAGCCACGCGCGATAGGACTGTCGTAATTTGCACCACGCATGTCAATTCACCAATTTGCGTTTTTCTTCGTCTGTATCCAAAACAATTTTCTTTGAAATTACGTAGAAACATCCTCGCATATTCGTCTTCCTATAAGAGCAACCTTCTTGGTGTTATAAAAGAAAAGAAACCGTCAAAACATTTATTTATTTATTTATTTAGTCAAAAACAGTCAAAAAACTGAATGTGACGTATGGGGGAGAAAATCATCTGCGCACGCTTTCTTGAGTTTCAAGAGTCCCTTCCCAACATGATGCGCAGAAATAAAGCGTTCCTCGGGAAAAGGACATAGGAAATACCAGTTTACCTAATTGATGAGAGGACAGCTAAAATCCATGAGCAATCGCAGGATCACAGAATTATTCGTTGGTAAAATTGAATTGGAGAATTGCACAGTAAGCCATACTGAGCAACTCGTGAAACAAATTTCCATCCGCGAATCCAGGTCCATGGAAAGTAATAAGGATCCATCGGGATGTGGACCTCGTTACCCTGAGATGGAAGGTGAATAGTATTACCGCCACGCCACGGATTCTTCTCAGACAAACGGTGAGGAATGTGAGATGGGCAGACGCCAATCGGGTGGTGAACAATAGGCGATTGCTTATGTATCCCAACGCCCACTACTCTCCCTTATCTCCCCACTCATCTATGGATTGATTGAGGTTTCCGGGCACATCAACTACGGTCATTAATCTGTTAGTGTAGAAAACGTTTTATTGCGGGATGTAGCGGTGTGGCTGCATTGGATTAAGTTATCTTTCTTGTGTTGAAAACTCTCCACCGTCGAGTGTCTAGTGACGAATCCTACGACCTCCCAGTCAAAGTCCCTTGCAAAGAGAGCGGCAATGCTGGCTTAGAGCTAAAGTCCCACTCGCTGGTCCCACTCGCCAGTGGATTTGAGGACATTTTATGTGGTTCCCGAATTGGGAAGCTTGTAGAACTGTTCTCTAATTGGATAACATTTTCTGCTAACTTTTTGTTCGGCCGGCCTCCAGCGCAAAAGTCAACGAGCTAGTGACTCATCATTTCTTGCGGCGGCGCGGGTCGTTCCACGCTCGCGGCGGCTGCCGCGGCGGCTCGCGCGTCATGCGAACACTAGAGGGCCCTGTCGAACTTCTCCCTACCGCGCCCCGTCCACGATGACCCGCGACGTAACGGTCACATTGCTCACCTTTCATTTGATGTAGTTTGTCAAAGATCAGTAAAACTGTATGTGACAAATGGGAAGAAGTACAATCTGCGCAAGTTTTCTTGAGATGTGGAATCTCTTCCTCACCTTTTTACCATAAATAGTTGAATGATGAATAAAAGTACCAAAAAAGTGAGGTTAGTAGCATTTGAAAATAGATATTTTCGTTCCCGAGATAGACAAACTTATTTGTATCGGTAAATTAACTACAGATTTGAGTTGTTAGAATTTCTAACAAAATAATAAAAAACACTTCGGGTCTACTCCTATCACAACCAGCAAAAAAAAACAAAAAAACATGCGCAGAGTGGAGCTACATTTATGTCCAGAAGCAAAAGAAGGGACCATCTCAGCATTCGCTAAATGGATCAGGGAGAATGGACGAAGACCTGATCTAGTTCTAATCCCGGTAGACCCCTGTGGAATTTGTGATGGATGAAGTAGTTTGGGGCAGATTTTCTCGGATTTCTCCCGTTTGTTCTACGTATTATTCCACCATTTCTCCATTATTATTTAAATCGTTTATTAATATTCACATACCCAACAAAATCATTTATCCATTTACAGCTATGGCGAAAAGACTTAGCCAGTGGTATCATAATACATGATATATTATTCTGCCCACCGTCAAGGACGATCCGCGATCCAATGTTCAGACCGGTCACTTTACACTACTCGGTGACCGGTTTCAGACCGGCCACACGTTCTGTATCTATATACATTCATTCTGGGCAGAGCTGCAACAAAACTCCGGATCTTACTTCTCGTGTACATACATCACCACCTGCCTGCTTACTAAATTACTTCTCTGCCCCGGATTGAGAGAAATATTCTCAGCACTGGAATACTGATCCTTATTTAATTCTGCTTTTAAATGATCACTACATTTTAAGAATGAGGTATTTTGCCGTTGTTTCGATTTTAAGTGAAACAGTCGCCTCCTTATTATTCGATCTCAGGGTTCGGTAATGAGGAATTTAATTTAATGGCATGAATTATAAGTACTGACTCAAATTGTACAAGAACAAACACCTTATCTGTTTCACGAAACAGAGTATGTATTTACTATTTAAAGTTTTTAGTTTCTGTTTCGACACGGGTTAAGCCTACGCACATGTCGTCTGTTGATTTGTAGGCCTCATCAGTGTTACAAAAAGTGATCGGTAATTTACTAAGGAAAAAGCAAGAGAGTAACACGGAATGCAATGAACACTGAAAATAACAAAATGTACTTATTGGTGTATATGAAAAAAAGAAACAAATTACTACCTAAGACCAAACAAAGAAACAAATTACTATCTAAAACATTTGGCACGACTTACTCAGCAAAGTTTTACCAAAGAATTATCCACGTATCGTGCATTTACGCGCTCTGCCATCATTGATTCACTCAAAATATAGCGCGCCAGGAATGTCTCTCCGCAGTGGCACCTTGCTGGGGAGAGTGCTTGCAGCAAAAATTATGATGATTGCACGAGCTGCGGCTTGAAAGCGTAAACTGCATACTCACCACAATCATAATACATGCTGATCTGATATATAAAAGTGTTGGCATGGTGTGAGGCATAATAGGTGTTATCCCCATCACGTGTTTTCCAGTGACCTGGTTCCTAACAACACAAATTCAGTTTTAATTTAAAATCCCTGATTCGGCTCAGTGCGGAGAGATTTTCCTGGCGCACTGCATCTAGACACTACTCCCTCGCTTCTTCTAGGAGTCACGATCGATCGTCGGCAGCTTCCCACGGGCTATTCAAATGTTTGCTTATGTTCTGAAGATCATTTCAGTACCTCGGAAGTGTGTTAAGATACAGTATCTGGGTTCAACGTTGGAAAATTCGTGTGCAGTATTTGATGGACCCAGCTGGTGAGTGGCAGATTTTATTGGCGTTCTCCTGTTTTCCCTGCTCGTCTTTCTACTATTGATCCTCCAATTGGTTGCCACATCCTATGGAGGAATCTAATTTACTCCCTATGATTCTTGTTATAGTCGTTTACGCACACAATATTTTTGAATCCAACAGCGTTTGTATCGAAGATTATGTGCACTGTGTTTCCAGAAGTCTTTCGAATTTTGCGATGAGTCAAGAATCTGTTACGTAACATTCTATAACTATCTTTATATTGCATCTATTATGTCTACATCTTAGATCTCTAATAGGTAATTTGTCAAAAACTACTAAAAATAGCCTGAATGCCAATTGTAGATTATTTAGAAGCATCCCAAACAATCGAAAAATGAAGACACTGCCATGCAAGAATTATTGTCATATTGTGGTAACGTTTTGACCCGAAGCGTCACACAAAAGCAGGGAACCCTACTAGGTGTTGCTGTATTTTGAAAATTAAATTTTTGTGATATCAAACACGAAACTAATTCACTGAGCGAATCCGTATTGCGCGCCGCTGAAATGTCCAATTGTACCGGCAAATGTCATTTTAGAAGCATCACTCATAAAGGGGAAGAAAAGTGTCAGTTTAAGTATTTTATTAAATGGTAAAAATATGTAAATTTGATTACTTAATAAAATTGCAATTTAACACAGCTCCAATATTTTTGTTCAAAATATAGTTAAAACTTGATAACAAACTTTCGGAAATGCAGCGTTAGTGAGGAAATTTGAATGAAACGGAAATCGTAAAATTATTAAATTAATCAAATTATTTTACTTTACTAAGACTTTTAAAAACAATCAAGAAACAGAATAACTAGTAAACGTAATTAAATTAGAATAAAAATAAGGCAAAAATAAATTTAATGACAAATCATATTTCCACGCAATATACGTATTACGAACTACGACTCAACTCAAAATTAAGTGAAGAAAAACTAATAATAATGCGGCAGTAACTAGTATAAACGAAGCACAATCCATTATTACTGACCAAAAATTTGTAAATTAATATCATTATTAATCAACTTAAATGATGATGCTGCAGAATATCAGTAATTGAATACATTCGTGTCAAGAGAACAAAATGCAAAGGAGTCGTCTTGTCAGCGCCCTCTATCGCAATGTAACTTGTCTCACAAAAAGCAAAGACATAAGAAATGAATATCCATTTTCTGGACACAAATAGAATGATGATACATTAACTGTAATTGTGTACAAATATTATTTTGCTGGTTTCGCCACAATCTAAAATCAGGACCCTCCGCTGGTGATGATTGGCAGGAACATTGTGCTTTAAGAGTGGCACGTACGTCGAATAATCTGGTAAGACACGAAATGTTTGCGGTAAGCGTGAACGAAAAAAAAGTGAAGTGGAAAGCAGCTGAATAGTCAGAAGGATTACGCCAAAAAAGGAGAGTGTGTTTGTGTATATACAGGCGAGAATGTGAAAAGATAAGCATGAAGGCAGACAAAACGTGAACTGACGGAACACGGAGGGGTTGGAGGCAACATCGTGTTTTTAAAGATACTGAACCTTTGTATGAAAATAATTACCTTGGCAAATGAGTCCCGCGCCATGTGGATTTGCAACCACGAAGTCTTTCAGACACGTGCCCACGTGTCCGACGTGGATGTGGTCGCGGAGTTTTGCAAACCTTTGCGTGTGTTGACCTTGCAGCTTTTTTTTTTTATTTCGCCGTAGTCATTTTGTACATAATACAGCGGTACCTCGAACAAAAGTTGAGAAGTTTTTTGATACTTTCAGTTCAATGAAAAATGACGCCTTTTCATGCTGATGACATGTATTCTGTACTGATTATACATACTTTGTTTTTATGTTCTTTATCTATTTTTTGAAATAGTGTAGTTGAAGATAAATTATTCAGTCATTTGGGACTTAAAATTTCAAGAAGCGCACCACTTTTTCAGCGGTTAAAATAATCACATTGTTCCCAATTACCCCCCTTCCATCGCCATCCGTTGTTTAAACGTTTCTTAAAAAATAGGAGAAATGCTGAGATATGTTGGGGATTGGGCAGAAATTGTAGCTTGTTTTTCTTCTTCACAAGTCATATAACATGCAGTGTGTCTAATTTGGGGTTTATGAAAACAAAAATTCAAACTTGTCTGATTGGGAATTCTAATTCGTAAATTGCCACCTCTTTGGTATGTTCTTCAGGGGAAACAAATGGATATATGGAGGCTCCAAAAACGTCGTGTTAGACGTATAAAACAAGGATAAAATTAGAAAAATAGAAAATGTAAACTGACTTAAAAAACTGAATTAAAATTAAAGTTAAAGAAATAAACTAAAAAATGTTAAAAATTTAGATCTTTCATTAAGATCCGCGTTCTAGTGTAAAAAAAGTATTCTTGAATTAAGTAGATGATGTTATACGCGTAGTTAATGAAGTTAAGTGTACCATTTTGGAGTTTCTCCTTTGTTTCCAAAATCCTTGTCACCTCTCTTAAGAAACAACTGTATACCCTGCGTAGTCTACAGTCAAAAACTGTGTGTGACGTGCTACGGGGAGAAGTGAATTCTGTGCACGTTTTCAAAATTCTGTGATCCCTACCTTAAGCCATATAATACTTAAATTTTGAGTACAGAAAGAAAGAAGCGTTTTGCTGTAAGCTGGTCGAATATTTATTTTTTTGTTTACCGATTATTTTGAGAATTTCGTAGGAAGAAGTTTCGTAAACGCACATCGGGTCTAAAAAATTTGGAGAAAAGTCCCATGTTGAATTTTGTGGCTAAAGACCCTTAGTGAGATCGGCAGCAACTCTAGAAAAGTATTGGTTAAAGAGACTGACACTTTTGCCGGATCGATCACATTTCTATCGCTATATTTTAAATCAACATTCCCTACAAGGTATCTAGTTAATTTGATTGTATTTTTATTATATTCCACATTGTTGTTGTTTTGAGCTCAAAATATTCTGATCGTGTTTCATGATTTTAGCATTCTTTATGACTTTTCTTAACAATGATTTGTATATTTAAAGGAAGCGAGGAAATCTTGAGATACGTTATGATGTTGAGAAATGAAAGACAGAGTTCGCTTGTTTTTGCATGATGTCCTAATCCCTTGTGTTAACCAAGAATTGCTTTTGCGTGAAATATTTAATTTTCTTTTTTGAAGAAGAAAGCAAGTGTTAAAATGAAATGAAAGTGTTGAAAAAAAGAATTATATTTATCGTTTGTATCAACAGTATTACAAACCGCGTCCCATGACTCCTGCAGCGACTAATTAATGAATAATTTTATTTTACTTTTAGTGAACAATATACTCATCCGTGGACTATTTATTGTGTCAGTGTTGGCATTTCTTGTAATGGTAAGAATTTATGGTCACTATATCCTAAATCTTTTCTTTCAATTTCATATCTAGTAGTAATTTTGTTCATTATAATTTGATCGATTGCTTTCTTTCAATATAGTGTGATCCATGTTTATTGTAATATCTAAAACTGAAGGAATTGATTAAATTGATAAACTGTTCTTTCTCGCAAAATTCGACCAGAAAATCAATGTTAAAATCTCCACATACAACAATGGATTCAAAATAGCGATTGCTGACTTTTTAAGGTAGCTTTTCAACATCTAGGTCATATAATCACTTTGATTGTTAAACATGTACGGACAACACAAACACATTCATGACCGAGTCAGGATTCAAACCCACGATCTTCTGGTCCGAGTCTACTACTGACTTAACGATCTCGGCCATCGGATCGGCGATTGGTGACTTTGTTTAGTGTTTTCTTCAGTTTTTCCAAGAACAAAATATAATCTGCAGCTCTCTTTGTTGGAGGCCTGAAGATGCAAAGTCATGTCATTAGCGAAGGCTGATGTACAACAGAAATTTCAAAACAATCGAACTGTATAAACAAATTTTTAAAACATTTTCAACGGCATACACATTTAATTCTGTCAAGGAGATAGAATCGATATTACCTCTAACATAAATACAAGAACCCCCATATGCAGGAACTTTATGCCATTCACTTTCTCTACAATAATAGGCCGAGAGGTAAAAGTTTGGAATTTGGAAAATGCTACGTTCATTAGGAGATAATCAAAGTTCTGTGAAGGGAAGAATTTCAATTTGATTGAAATTTCTCTGTAGTGCTGCTTCAATAATATCAGTTTTATTTCATAGGGATTGACCATTATGGTGCAGTATGTTGATCTTTTGCAAGTACCTACACGGATGTGTTTCTGCTGCATCTGACTGTAGTTGCTATACATTTACTCCATTTTTACCTCGAGTGCGTGGTCGAGGGTTTTGGGCAGCAGTGACAGGTCGTGAGGAATATGGAACATCAGATGTAGATGAATTGGTAGAGGGAATGGGAGAAATCGGAGTAGGTTCAGAGGAGGAGGTAAGAGAGGTCGAAGTAAGGGAGGGGGATAGAACGTAAGGAAGGTGAAAGGGATGGATTTTTGGCAAGAGACTGCGTAGGATTGGAGTTGATGATGTATTGTGCAAGCCCTTTTACTGACTGCATGTTTTCAGCAAGGTTCGCGTGGAGAATATACCGGGTGAAGTGTTTTGCTGAGATGAAATTAATTTCAAAAAGTTGGATATTTGTTTCTATCAAATACAGCGTTTGCGTGCTTAATCTCACTGCATAGTGTTGGTCTGTTGTACCAGAAGGACAGAGGCGAGACTAAAATGATGATATTTTGGGCGGCACACTGTTGTTCAGGTGTAAAGTCACCGCACAATGTTTAGAGCTTTACGTGTTTTGGTTTTGACGCGCTTCGTAGCCTGTTTGCGTTGGTGTGTGCATGTATTTGTCGATGGTAGGGAAGGGTTGTGGGGATCAGGAAGGCGAGGAAATTCTATTTCATAATCTAAAACACTAATTCTGTTTTGAGTTATTGTGTCTATCTTGTGTGCAGTCACGGGCGCACGGTTGGGAAGATTCGCATTGTTATCGACTTGTACCCAACCGTCTGTGTAAGGAACGACCTCTTCCAATATTCGAATATGTTGATCTAAACTATTGTTTATGTGTGTGAAGGCTTTCAGAAGGTCGGCTTTGGGAGGGTAGAGAGTAAAAATTGTAGAACGAGGAGAAGCCATGTCACGAATTCATGTGATAAAAATTGGAATAAATACAAGAAAACTCAGATAAAAGTAACAAGCACATAGCTTAATATTTTAAAAGTGTAAGAATGATGTGTATTCGATAAATTAAAAAGTAAGATTCTATACAAGAATGAGAAGGTATGCCATCTACAAAATCTATTAAAGAATATTAAAGAATACGAAATTTGGCAATGTGTCTACTTAGATTTTCGTTCACTTAGGCTGCAACTGTTTAATGCTGCCATGAGACTATACTTTACCGTAAATAGATAAAAGATGTTAACTAAAAATTTGTCTTGAAAATATAGAAAAATATTTGAAACCCAAATTCAAAACTATTTGACATACCGTCCTCGTAACGTTCAAAACAACGGGATCGTCACTCGTCACAGAAATACAATAAATTTTTCAGTAATTATTAGCACAGTGATTTAATAACGAAATTAAACTGAACTGTTTTTAGGTTTCGACACTTATCACCACTTCGTAAATCTGAAGTTCGTTAATATTTCAGTATCCGTTTAAAATTCGTAATATGTTTGTTCGTCTTGGTTATAGCAAGAAAACCAGTCGAAAGTATATTTTCAGCTAATCTGCAACTAGTAATGAAAGCACTTAAACACACCAGATACAGGAAAATCTCTAAAAATAGTAGATAAATCACAAAAATTCAAGAACACAACCAGATGTGTCCGTCTCGTAAGATGACGTCAACCAGTCAAGTTTCTTGTCTGGACATTTATATGTGGGTTTGGAATACGCCGCCCTTCTGCCGGGTGCCGGAGGGAATGCCAGCTAACATATCCCACGCCCAATGGTCGGCAGCAAACCGCCTACTCACTGAGGACCGACCTCCGGTTATCGACGTGAGTTTCGCCGTAGAGCTCAGGGTCCGGATGGTCGCTTGCTTTCTCCCACCAGAAATCACGACTACCTACGCATTCGTGGTTCCCCCCTGTGGTGTCCACAATCAACAAAGTCGCATTAGCCTTGGTCCGTCCCGTGTTCCAATGCGGGTAATCACGAACGTCTGTGGCCCCAAACCCCTAAGATAAAACTGTTGCAAACGGAAACGTTGGTTCCTGTGTATCTCCTGGATTAGACTTGACGAGCTCTTGGTCGTACCCTGAACACGAAGAATTTATTTATTTCGTCAACAGTTCAACAAGATAATTAATCGTTGTCCATCTTCTCAGAGTAGTGAGTCGATTGATTCTTTCACGTGAGACACGAAAAAAAGAATCAGAGCCACAGTCTTTAGCATATTTGCTTTACAAATAGTCTCAATTACACAGGAGTTAATATTTCTGGTTATGTAATTTTGACAGTAGTTGTGAGTAGGTAATCTACAGTGCGTGTGACACCTATCAGCACCGTTGTTGGCTCGGCTGATTTTGGGATTACTAAAACAGAGTTTTGTGGTAAAGAACTGTCCTAACCAAAAGTTTGCAAGCTGACTTTACCTGAACAAAAGGAAAGAGACTCGATTTCTTCAGTAATACCATACATCTAATAGCTGAAGTTGTTGATCTGAACTGGATTGGATCCATTTTTTAACGTCATTTTTCTTTGATTTTAGGACATTTTAAAAACATTTTTCGAGCATTTTATTGATCATTTTTGGAGATGTTTCAGATCTCAAAATCCGCCCCTAGTGATGACTATACACTGGTTTTCGTCCAGTTTTCACCCGATCCTAGAAACGAATGCAATTTTTTGCTACTGAAGAATATACAAGGTGTATGAAAACCCACTTGCAAAGTTTCAAGATGGGGCTCTTCTCAGACAGAAAAAAAACACGGTAAGCGAGGATGTGCGGCGGAGTACATAGTAGCAGAGATGTTGAAGGATAAAATCGGAAGATAGAAAGATATATCTGAGTAGGATTTAGAAATTCCTCTATAATTAGAGAAACAAAAGAAACAAGAATGTGGGCCGGATTAACACGACGTGCACTAATGAAATATAGAGAAAAGGAGAAAAAGGAAACGAAGAAAGCAGTAAAGAAAACGAAGAAAACTGGAAAGAAAACGAAGATGATTTTAAAGAAAATGAAGAAGGAGATAAAGAAAATATAGAAGAAGAAAACTATGATGAAAACGAAGAAAAGAGAGAAAACAGTAAGAAAAGAAAAGAATGCAGACATGTGACCGAATGAGTGAACCAGGTGAGCATCTCTTCCGAGCCTTTCAAATCCCTCCTCTTGGGGCCAAGGGCTGGCGGGGGCGGCACGCCCCCCTGCCCTTGACGCGTCCTGCAGGAGAGAGAGAATACGGGAAGCCCACGGGTCGCATCAGGTCCTGTTCTGGATCTGGAAATGCGGACTTACGCTGTCAAGGTACACGGAGAAGGGGATTACACCACAGCGGTGCCCGGCGTTGTGCATTTACATGAGATTTTGAGGAGGATGTGGCAGTATAGATTAGCATAAGAAATATAATGCCGCTTCAAATCGTGCATCAAAGACAACTTTCCAGGACTTTTCCAGAAACGATGTGGATGGACCTAGGTCCCCTTGAAAATGTTCAGAGTTAAAATATTGCTAAACGATTACAAATTGTTATTTTCGTATTTATTTTAATTGTGTACACGAATTAATGTATTCTTAAAATATGTTTGAATAGGCTTAGATTTATACTATTTCTAGTAAACTGAAATTCATGCTATTTCGTGTAGAAAAATCAGCGCTAATAAAAAATAATTACTTAATAATACAAACTAAAAAAATGAATAAATTAAATAGTTATTACAATAAGTAAATTTTTCAAGAAAATATTTTTTTTAGTTGCCTATATTTCAGACACAATTACGCAATACGACTCTTTTATTTCCGAAACATTATGTATGATCTTCGTCAAGATCTACCTGTGGGCAACAAATTTCATTTTAAAATTTTTATTTTCAATATTGTAATTGAAGGAAGACGCCGAAAATTTTTATCTTTTGTTGGTTTTTAAAAATCAGGGATTTCAACAAAAATGTAACTCGCGCCATGTTTAATGTTATTTACGCTACTGAAGGACGAAATTTAATAAAAAGATTTGCAACCATTTTTGAGAAAAGTTCGAAAATGTGGAAACTTCATGTACAGTATTGCCAAAAATTCCAAATATACGTTTCAAACTCTCAGGGAATTGAGTTATTTTAGATCGTTTGAGGAAGATCAATTTTGCAGAAATATTTCCGAAAGATTTAGGTGCTAGCATTGACCACAGACAGTTCGAGTCGAACAGATGGACAGACAGACAGAAAGCCAGTCTGATTGACTTTTTGCCGTCAATCGATTTTTCGGTATCAAGTATCCACGCAACGCGGACTACACAACGCGAGGGAGGAAATAATTCACTACATATAGGAACAAGATTTATTCACTTTTGCATTATCAGGGTCCCACAATTCGCGTTTTTCTGACAAACGTTGCCACTTTTCTCTACAGCATTAAATACTTTCTTTTTACTTCTAAGGGCGTAGTAGGCGTGAAAGTAAGAAGCATAACGATCATATAAATAATATTGAGAGATTATGTAAAGCGTTCTGTAAGAGCGCCGGAAAAATGAAGGTGTGAGATTCGATTTGGTATCTTCAGATTCACATAAATTCACCAATAGCAACTTTTGAGTTTCCTTATAGTGAAGAATGACCCATGGAAGCATTTGAAGGACTCATTGAAGTATTTGTGTTCTCAAAATTAGTGAAACGGCGGCTCTAGAAGGGGTCTCCATTCACTATATGAATATTCAGAAAACCGGCGGCTTGAAAATAGCCGGGCACGTAAATTGCAGGAAGTACTTAATAGTAGACCTTTAAAGACATAGGACGAGGAGGGACCCGTGGTAAGTTGCCTCCAGGATTGAATGGTCACTTTATGTTATATTCAGAATTGTCCACCTTTAGCTGCCGTCATTGTTAGAGTAAATATCTCATTAGATGGTAACAATACGTGTACTATTTATAGCACCAAAATATTTGCCTCAGTCTGCTGGTGACAGCGTTCGAGGCAACACCTACTGCTGCGCTCTACCAGCGTATCTGTGCACTTAACCTTTAAGTCAAATCACTCAGTGTAAATATTACTTTATTGTGTTATTTATAGTTCATCAGTGTATCTTAATAGTGTGCAACGTTTTTCTGACCGGCCTGTCGGCTGGCACAACTTACCTTCATGGATAATCCTGTATCAACCAACACCAAGATGAATTCATCGTCATCTAACCTACAAGAGCCACCTCCGAAATCGTATGCTGAACCTGCAAACACAGTGAGTTTTCCATCGAAAGATCAAGCCATATTACTGGATGCATGTGAAAATTTATCTGTTAAGGACTACATAGGCAAATTAACTGAAATTGTTCCCCCCAGTGCTATTACATTCATATCCAGAATCTCCAACAACAGAATATGTGTATTTCTGAACTCCAAGAACAATGCTGAACTCATTACAAATAAACATCCTACTCTATGCATCAATGATGTAACTATAAATATAAGACCCCTCATTAACAAACTTAAGCGCATTACAATATCAAATGTTTATCCGTTTATTCCAAATGAGGAAATTATCAATGTTTTTAAGAAGCACAACATCAAAATTGCTACCAATATATCTTTCATTAGAGCTGATCTTTCAGATCCTAGTTTAACTCACATTATGAGTTTCAGAAGGCAATTATTTATCCAACCTGAGGAAATTGATAAACTTCCTCAATCATCATTGATTGAGTATGAAGGCATAGCATATAGAATTTTCTTCTCTGCAGAGAATATTTCCTGTTTCAATTGTAGAATGGAAGGCCATACTGTCAATAATTGTCCCCAAAATAACTCCAAAGAGAATTGCCTTCTGGACACTCCCAGTACAAATATACTAACTATTCCTTCTAATAATATGGAAGTACAGCCTACTATAACTGAAACACCCACTGCCCCCTCCACCAGTGACCCTATGAACTTTCCTCCCCTTCTTAAAAGAAGCCTCCCCAATGAATCCTCTTCCCTATCTGAAGCATCTAATGATGTTAAAGATAATAATCAAGATAATAATGTTAAAAAAACTTAAAAAAAAGAAACAGAAAAAGAATTCTTCAAAACATGAAGAACTGGACCAAGATAGCAATCCTGATAAAACACTTGAAGACATGCTCAGCCCAACTAAAGATCTTTTGAAATGAACCAAAACTCTTTCCCTCTGTCAGCAAATCAATTACACTTACTACTAGAAAATACTCTGGGCTCTGCTGATCCTCTAACCATAGTAAAGGACTATTCCAATGATATTCCAGCCGTTATAAAAATGCTCAATGACATTTACCCTGTATTAAAGGATAGAATTATCAAAGGCAGAGTCACCAGACTAATAAAAAAACTGCAGAAACACCTACCGGAATCAGACACATCTGAGTCTGAATCCAGTATGGAAACTATCTGACACTAAATTTTTTAATTCAGGTCTCTTAAAAAACACCATTCCCCCCTTGCTAAATAAATTTCAAGCAAACAAATGAAGATACTCCAATGGAATATTAATGGATACTATTGTCGTCTTGAGTATCTGCAACTATTATGCAACAATTTTGACCGGATATCATTTGTTTGCAAGAAACCAATTTCAAGGCTAATCACTCAGCTAATATTAAGAATTATCAATGTTTCTTTAAAAATAGAACCACTGATCATGCTTCTGGTGGAGTTGCCATATATTTAAAAGCTTCAATTTTGGCTGATAACCTTATGATAAAATCTGACTTGGAGGCAGTTGCGGTGAAGGTTGTAGCACCTATTTGTATTAATATATGTAACTTATATATCCCTAACAGCCATAAACTTGAGTACTTGGAGCTCAGCGATATCCTAAAACAATTACCAAAACCCCTATTGATTCTGGGGGACTTAAACAGTCATCATTCAGTATGGGGCTCATTTAAGACCGACAGAAGAGGTATATTAATAGAAGCATTTGCAGAAGACTCTGACTTGATAATTATAAACACAGGAGGACCCACCCACATCAATCCCAGTAATGGCAAAGTCAGTGCCATTGATATAACAATGGTATCGGCCCATCTTGCTCTAAAATGCTCATGGAACGTCCTTGAATATCCGTACGACAGTGACCATTATCCAATCATTATTGATATTGACTTACCCGGCTCTGGTGACACACCTTTCCCTCCTACCAACAAGCTGAACTATAACAAAGCTGACTGGACCATGTATCAAGATATCGTTAGCTCTGCCTCATCTAGTTTTCATCTGGATGAAGAAGAATCTGACATCAATTACATAGTCCAAGATTTTACCAACATTATCATAGGAGCTGCATACCAAGCTATTGATTCTTATCAGGTTAGATCTAATAAGAAGAGAGTCCCCTGGTGGAACAACGAATGCCGGGAAGCTATCAAAGCAGCTAAACGTGCCTTCAATAAATTCAAAAGAAGAACTTTAGAGAACAAGACTGCTTACAAGAAAACTAGGTCCCACGCCAGAAGCATTATCAAAGAGTCGAAAAAGAAATCATGGACTAATTATGTATCATCAATCAATATAAACAACATGTCTGAATCATGGAAGAAAATAAAGTCCATTCATGGCAATAAAGTAACTAACAACATCCCTTTTTTACAATCTCAGAACAAGATTATAAATGATTCTGCGACAATTGCCAACATGCTCCCTAAACCTTTCCAATCTAATTCTAGTTCAGCGAATTATGATAAAGAATTCTTGAAGGTTAAAAATGTAATTGAAGACTCCTATAACAACTACTTCGAAAACCCATCGGCACGTTCTGACCTACTTAATGTTCCAATAACAATGCAGGAAGTAAACGAAGTTATTAATGTGACAAATAACTCGACACCTGGGCCGGATGGTATCTCCAACATCCTCATACGGAATCTTCCTGTAGAAGGCAAGGAAATCCTCCTAAATATTTTTAATTTTATGTTTAAAAATAAAACCTTCCCCAATAAATGGGAAACAGCAACTGTTGTCCCCATTCCTAAACCTGGCAAAGCAAGATCCAACCCGATTAACTATCGCCCGATTTCCCTAATTTGTAACCTGTGTAAGATAATTGAAAAGATTATTGATAGACGTTTAAGATGGTTTTTAAATCACTACAACATCATTGAAGATAATCAATTTGGCTTTAGACCTGGGCATTCTACTTACTCACATCTTATTAGCGTGGACACCTACACCACTGAAGCCATCCACAACAGACAACATGTCATTGCCGTCAACCTAGATGTCCAAAAGGCGTACGATATGGTCTGGATACCTCGAGTTATATGGATACTTAAAGATATCGGTATTAATGGTAACATTCTTAGTTTTATCATGAATTTTACCAGTGATCGATGCATTCAAGTGCGTGCTAACAACCAGTTATCCGAAATAATCAAGCTGGAGAATGGACTTTCACAAGGATCCACCCTAAGCGTAACTTTATTTTTGATCGCAATTAAGGATGCTGGTCAGTATATCATATCACCTACGATCATTCGCAAGTATGCGGATGATATGATAATCCTCAGCAAAGGAAAGAACCTCGCATCTACGCAGAGAATTACACAAGATGCATTCCTCATTCGCAAATTTGGAGCCGTTTGTTGAGAAAAAATTTGAAAATGTCTGGGGGTCATGTAAAGTGCCCCTAAATTTTAAGGAATGTTTTTCAAAATTTCAAAGCTTCAACTAGAGCCAGATGGACAGGGGTTTCCTCAATTTGGAAAAGATCGTACATGTGGTTTAAGCGCTAGGTTTGTTCACATACGACAGACGGACGGACGGAGGGACATTTAAAAAAAAACACTTTTTCGGTATCAGGGGACCCCAAAATATGTATTTCCGTTGAAATCTCGAAATCGAATTCCCGCAGCATTACATAACTTTCTCTATATTACGTATATTACCCCCGTATTTACGTATGAATACGAGAAAGTAAAAAATCATCTTCCAACAGAACGATGCTCTTGCCCAAAGAAGGGCCTTGGCGATGGAAAATTTTAGAGATTTGCGTTATGAAGTGCGTGGACATCCACCCTATTCCCCGAATTTGGTTAACTCAAACTCTGTTTTCCAAACTAAAAACTTACCTTGCTGTTCAACGTTTTTCATCTAATGAAGAAACCACTAGACGGGTATTTTGCAGCACTTCCAGATCACTACAGAGACGGGATAACGGCTTTGAAGCCCTGGTGGATAAAGTGAATTAGTACTAAGAGATATTATGTTGAGAAATAAAAATATTTCTGTACATATAAATTTTCATTTTCCTTATCAGTCCGAGAGCTTTTTAGACCACCCTCGTTATATACGGAGTAATACGTAGTATAGAGATAGCTACCGAAAATCGATTTGGAGATTTCAACGGAAATACACGTTTTGGGGTCCCCTGAAACCGAAACGGTGTTTTTATACAAAACGTCCATCCGTCCGTTCGTTTGTCCGTCCTTCTGTCCACCTGTCCGTCTGCCAGTCTCTCCGTCGGCCCGTCTCTCCGTCTGTCTGTACGTCTCTCCGTCTGTCGGTCTGTCGTCTGGGTGTCCGTCCGTCTGTAGACATCAGTAGCGCCTAAACCATACGTAGAATATTTTCCAAACTGGATATTCCCCGATCGATCTTGCTCGACTCGAAGATCTGCGATTTAGAAAAACATTCTTTAAAATTTAGGGTTACTTTACATGAAGACCCTGGGACATTTTAAAAATTTTCTCAAAAATGACTCCAAATTTGTTTCATATGTTTATTTAAATTTCTTGTAAAAATAGATTAAAATGCAGTTATAAAAGTGATATAGGTCGGTGTTTCACTGTTAACTCTGAATTTTCGATAATTGCTAAAGTTAGAATTTTTTTCGATGTCTTCGTAGAACTACAACATTTGAAGATTGATATTTTTCCTTCAAATGAAATGTGTGCTCCTTAATCAGTTCTTTCATTTAGGTCAATTTACTTTTTGAAAATTTTAGTAGTTTTCGCGCAATACGTGCAACTTTAAAAGAATAACAAGATTTCCTCAAAAACGGCTCTAATTTTTCGTTTAAACTATTACTAGGGATAACTATAACTATAACTAGTGATAGTGCTAAATGTGCTCTATGAAATAATATAAACGCCATATTGCTATGTTCTTTTGTCTTTTCAAAAATGTATATTTTTTACTAGCCTCTCACTTTATTAATATTTACATTACGGCCAATTTGTACACATTATTGAACAATTGCATTTATTAATACATGTGCTTGTAATGATGTATAAAGTTTCTCGAAAACACAAAAGTTTTCTGTTAAAACGAACTTAAAATTCCGCATTTTCAGAAACGCTCAAACGCTATTTGCTCAAAAACAGCTCCAATTCTTTACTTCAAATTTCTCGTACGGATAGTGCTAATTGCCATGTTTAAGATGACATAAAATTAGTTTTGCTGTATTCTTTTGTTGTTGTTTTTCCAAAAATTACACATGTAATTTTTTTAAATATATTTACTGTCGACAAATACCTACTTTTTTCAGTTTCCTACGACATTCTATATTTCGCTCAATTAAACGCGATCGCATACTACCAAAGTTTACAAATTGCCATAAAATGTTTTTGGAATATAGGACAGGAACAGCAATGAAGTGACAAGATGTTATCAAAATGAGTCAAATAAGAATGCTACCATATTTAAATGGCCAAGTATAGATATTTAAACTTTTAACAGAAATATATACGGGTGAGACATTTCGTACTTTAAAAAACTAGATGATTGCATACCCAGCTAATACTTTATGGTTTTCATGTAACAAGCTGCCGGGAATGTGCAAAATATACGATTTGTTAAGTGAACACAGAACACACAATGGTAGGTCCATCACATAAGCTTTAAAAAAGTGCATGATAACATTTTGTAAAATAATGTTAGATCATAATAACTAAGCACGTTACTGAATTTGGTTTTGAGTTTGAAACAAAATCCAATTAATGCGTTTCCTCAAATGTAAATAGTAAACCATAATATCCGAAGTTCGTCTGCATATTTAGTATTTGAGACTTCTCTTTCCAATGTCATGTTCAGCACTCAGCATTTACTTTGAAGAGGTCCCTTTCATTTCCAAGAATTCTGAAGAGATGTTCACTCACGTTGCGAAATGTAATCGTACGTACCTAGAACCATGTGTATACGCATTACGCATGTATCTAGTATACTACATTATTACACAGATGAATGTATCGTCTTATTTATAACGAGCAGTATCTCAAAGTTAAGATGCCATAGCTTTTAATTGCAGTGGCAATCCTCTTCGTGGCGGCTCGTGCGAGGGGGGGGGGAAGGCGATTCGGCGAGCGCCCCTCCCCCTCCCCCTCCCCCTCCCGGCGTGCCGACCCCGATCGCCCCGGCCGCGCGGCCGCGCGCCGCTGCTACCTGCTTCTGAATATGTATTCGGTTGGGAAATGATTTACTGGGGCAACACTTAATGCGATACGCTGCCATTTATCATGGCTGTATATTGGTGTGCTGCGATGCAGCTCCCCCAAACATAGATCAAGACGAGATCAAATGAGGTGTCCCATTCATCACGGGGCCCGGCCAAACGGCCAGCCCTGCAGGACGGGCTCCGCGCCTGACTTATCTGCACGCGGTAATGAGGATTATGATAATGGACTGGCCGATTTGCTTATCTTACCGCCACCATTACTCTTGCTCGGCGAGCGCTCCCGATCTACACAGCCTCTGCCGCCATCACCGCCACTGCCACCGTCACTGCCATTACCACCACGGCTGCTACAGCCATCTCCACCTCGACCGTCACCATGGTCACTGCCACCATCCCTGCTGCCGACATCGACATCGCTGCCACCGCAGTAACTGTTGCCACCCCTCCCACAATCGCCACCGACATCGCCGCGGCCGTGCTACTGCTACCGTCGCCGCCACCACTGCCGCTCTTGCGTCCGCCACCGCTACCGTCGCTGCCGCCGCCATCGTCATCTCCGTTGCCATTGACCCATCGTCGGCCAGCATAGAGATTCTGTTCACAGTAAGCCTCTGCTTAGCGCGCAAGATTGGCTTCAGTAGCTTCCCCAGCCTCCATTGGATTAGGTTCAAAGAGAAATTGAAACGTGTTAACTCATGCGTACGACATGTATGCATACGGCAACAATGCTGCCCATAGCGTAGAGTGATGAAACGAACGGGCAGACGGCACAACCAAGCCAGGAATATTTCGAACTGATAATATCGGAATGTAACTATCCTGTAGTTTAGATCTGCATGGCATGAACATGTTCCTAGAAACAATCCGTTGAAGCCGGCGGCGCTAGCCGAATGCGTTTACTACGCTCCGTGAAGTCACGAAGGTTAAGCGCATTCGAGACTCGCGGGTTCGTGGTTGGGTGACCGGCCAGGAACCCCAGGATCTAGCGGCGTCGAGCCCCTGGCCGAAGGGATAAAAGGCACTGACTGACTGCGATGTGACGAGACTTGACAAATATTAAAAGTAAAGCACATTAATGGAGGATTACTCCCCAGTGCAAAGCGCTCAACGCCCCTTAAGGGGCTTGGAGACGCGTTGCGTCAAGGTGTAGGCGCAACAAATTAAAAACAAAAAAAACACTCAAAACATAGTTAAAAATAGTTTAAGTGTAAAACAACCACACTTAGAACTCGCAAACTCAGTGATGAACACATCACACAGATATAAAGATTTCCAGAAATAGCATTGTAATGGCGGAATTTTAAATCCTAGTACCATACGTTACATTTATCAGAAATATAAGTGGAGAAAACGTTAAAAGGACAACCTGACCAACGACTTAAAAAACTTCAGATATCCAAGCAAACAAAGAATTTTTAAACCAAACGGGAGCAAGTACGCGAAGTAAGGAGTCGTTGGAGTAAAAACATGTAGTCAAAACACACGTTTTGTGGATCCTTGATAACGAAAAATTGATTGACCGCAAAACGTGTCTGTCCGTTTGTTTGTCCGTCTGTCTGTCCATCAATTTAATTGATTGATTTTATCGTGTTTCCGGGCGCGTCAACTGCTTCGGTAATTAGTCCCGTTAGTGTAGTGCATGTTTTTGTTTCTCGGGAGATGGCGGTGATCCTCCCCCGCTGGATGGCGAGATCCGGCACCGACCTACCGTCGGCGAGTGGGGTTTCCCCTAACCAGGACTCTCCCACCAGCGGGGCACCGCCCCAGCCGGAACAATCTCTAAGCTCCCGACCGGTCTCACGGAATATGTGATCGTGTGATGCATGTTAGTGTAAGTGTGTGTGTAAGAGGGGAGGATAGGACAAGGAAGAGGAAGGACAGATCGCGCGCGGTCCGTGCGGTCCGTGGCCCGTTTGGTAGGGTACTGCTCCGGCATTTGCCTGGTGTTGATCGGAGAAACCACGGAAAACTACCGATCAGAGCAGCCGGCCGCAAGAATTCTCCTCCAGACAGCCACTGAATGTCCATCCGTCTGTTCATCCGTCCGTCCGTGGTCAACGCTAGCCCCTAAACCATTCAGACGATTTTCTTCCCAAATCGGTATTCTCCGATCGATTTATACGTACTCATGCTCTAGGAGTTTGAAACGCATATATTGATTTTTTTAACGTACCTTACATAATACATTGTTTTCAAAATTTTCTCAAAAAATGGCCGAAATTGTTGATTTCTTTGTCTTCAGATAGAATAAAGAATTCTTCAAAAAATTGGGCAGGTCTCATTTGTGTTGTAATGTTTTTTGAAATGTGTTGAAATTTTCAAAAATGTAAAACTTCGACGTCTTCCGACAATTAGACAGAAATCTTCCTGAATTAAATCTGCTGTTCAAAGACAGATCTTGAAATAATGTCATGCTCAACTTTTCGAAAATGTGGCTAGGTTTCGGATAATTTTGCGTGAAATATAGGCAGTTTTTTAAATTTTTTTCTCAAAACCGGGACTAACTTTTTTCTTTCATTGTTTTTCTTATGTGTAGCAAAGGACGGGGGGAAAGTCGTGTTGATTCCATTGTCGGCGAACTCTCTATTTTCGAAAATTGCAAAACTTCAGTATTGATAATAGAAATGTTTTTGTCAAATTAAATTTATTATAAATAATTTAAATCCTTAAATAGTGTCATGCAAACTTTTTTGAAAAAAGTTGTTTACGCGTAATTTCTATAAATAAGTAAATAAATAAATAATAAAAATAAATAAAAAAACAGTAATTTCGAACATATAAGTCTTTCTGTTTGTCAATAACTTTATTTATGAATGAAAGTTCTGTACTGTTATTATTTCTATAACAATCATTAAAGGTGAAATAAACATCAATACATCAAACATATTTTTATTAAGAATTCCAATTAAACGTTTTGGGCGTCTGTTGCGCTCATCATCAGGCATCTGAAATTTAAATAATGTCAATTTTTAAAAAGGCTCTTAAAACATAATTTTAAGTTTGAAGTTACACAAATAACATGTGATTTGCCTAAAGATGTGCCGATATAAACAATGGGAAACTTGCCTATATTAATGCAATGTATCAAATAAATATGTGCTTATAATATAAATACAGCATTATTGTTTCTCTCACGTGAATATAAAGATTTATTACTTTATGTTAACAACTGCAAACTTTCCAGGATTCATGGCCGAGCATTTCTCTACCCATTAAGTGTGCCCTTCAGTACTCAGATCCCGAATACGGCGCGACCAACTGAGTGGGACAGTGCCTACGTCTTCAAAGAACGAAGTTTAAGGGAACAGTTTTTTCAAGAATTATATTTCAATGAAAATATTACCTTATCATAAATATTGGCCATGCTTCCATTCTCAATCACGGTGTTTTTCAATTTGACTCTCTGATATTAACCTGGGTTTTGTCCTGGTCTCAATATCTATAACTTACGGTTTTTTGATGACAGAAATCGACGTTGGGTTAGAGGATTTTTTCTCTCAGGTAGCTCGCAGATGTTTTTATGCTCATGTAATCTAGTTCTTTTTTTCGGTTGGTTTGACCTATGTATTTAAAATTACAGTCCATGTAGGATTTTTTATAGGTACATTTAATTATAAAGATTATAATTTGACAGAATAATGTACAATTGAAGTAACTTTATTTAACAAAGCCACTCTATGTGCCACTTAGTCATTTCTCGAAATACCAAATTTGTCCAAAATTATTATTTTTACTTTTAAGTGTTTTCTTAATATTTTGAAGACAGTTTTATATTTTTTTATTCTTCCTCCAAAAAATCAACGGTCAAATTTCTTTTCTCATCCTTTTTCAATGCTTGTATTGATCCTTCCGCTTGTCTTGGTTCCTCCTTAGCTTTCGCCTTCCTCGTTTTAAGTCTCTGCATCTCTCCTCGTGTCTCATCTCTAACTCTTCCCCGGTAGAGCATCACGGATATGCATTTATTGTGGGTCGCAGCGAATGTTCGGATTGTAAGTGCTGTAGCAGAGTTGTTCATATTGCCTGGGCGAAGTCCCGCGGCGAGATTTTAACCTTTCTTGAGAAACGTTTGATCATTGAATCAACCTTCACACGCCACTTTTGATATGTTGCTCAGATTGGAATGTGGCGACCACACGCGAATCGTAACCTGAGCAGGCCCGGCGCAACCATTAGGCCAAGTAGACAGTTGCCGCGGGCACAGACCACAGGAAAGCCAGGATACAATGACTACAGGCTACAGGAGCCCATACACGTTCCAAATACGTTATAGTTGTCTAGGGAATAACGAATGTCCTTGTGGCTTCGATTCGGTGTTTAAAATTTTCATGAACGAAACCGTTGGCTCCGGATATTCTTTTGAGAATAGAGTGGCGATTGACCGAATCCTGAACGTAAGTGTACGTAAAGTTGTGACGTTGAAAGTATTGTAGTTTCTTTGGGCATGTGAAATGACCTTCTGATACCCTTCAGATGACCTGGATTCAATGTGTGCAAAATACGCGTCTGAGATTCTGTTATGACCTCAGAATGTACCATCACATATCTCTGGCTATTCAGGTTGACTGTCCATGAGACAGTGAATCTGGCTACATATTGTTAAACTTATTATTAAAGTTCTTAAAACTGGCAATCCACCTTATGATCGTGATCAAGTAACTTTCTTGAGAGACTGTTACGCTACGAGGTCATTCTGCACTAGCTTCTCATCTTCCTAATCATTTCCGCGTTATTCCAAATCACTCTTTACTTCATAATCTTCCTATTTGAGCCCGCACTTGTTTAACCAGTTGCCGGAGGGATGTTTGGAGATGAGAGACAACCAGTTATTTTCTATCCTTCATGATTTTGTTACTAATAATTTCTGATTTTAAAGCAGCTCTGAAATAGTCATGAACTACTAGTTGCCATAATGTTAATTAGATACCATCATGTTAATTAGACGCTATACTTTACTCCAATACTTCTTTAAATACTGTGTGAAACCTTTAATTTAGCACTTTAATAGAATTTTGGATATCAATTTATCTACGATGACTCATTGCTTTCTTCTACTACCTATGCTTGCTACTGTCATCCTACTATTTTACTGCCATATACTTTATGCGTATTTTCTTTACATTATTCACTATGTATTTGCTTTTCTTTGTTATAATTACGTGTAATCTGCAATCTTCTTTAATACATACAAGAGTTTTTCCAAATATGATTTAAAAACAGGATTTCCGGAATCACACACTTTTGTATGAGTATAAATTCAAATTGTTATATTTGTACATTCCTTCAAATAAAGCTTATATTATATTATATTATGTTATATTATGTTATATTATGTTATATTATGTTATATTATGTTATATTATATTATGTTATATTATATTATATTATATTATATTATATTATATTATATTATATTATATTATATTATATTATATTTTGACCGCTCTATCTTTTTACTATTCTCTAAAAAAAGTCTACAGCAAGTCACTCAAGTAACCTTGTAGTATTACTTGATCTGTGACTTATGACAATGTCACACAAAAAATTAGGAATAGTTTTATAGGTCCTAACTTCCCTATAGGAGTGGGTTCCTCTTTTATCTTGCTTTTGTAACAAAAGAAACATAGGCAGGTTAATCTTTTAACTATGAACAACGTTCTGAATATATTCTGTTTAAATACTGGAATACAATTCTAATCTAGCATTTACACATTGCATTGAAAAGTTTTATCACTTGCTCTACCTTTAGCAATTACATGATTACCTAACAATTGCAGTTATGTTTTAACACTTGCATAAACAATTTACATAAAATTATATTACCCTTGACTTCACAAAAAACACGATAAAATAACTGTACACAAGACTATAATACATGCAAACACAAAACACTGAAAAAGAATCACATACCAAAATACCCTATGCATACCCTATGGATTTAAAAGCAATTGTCACATGAATAGTGAATGAAATATATACAAGACGTAGTTTCACTTTCACATAAATTATTACTTTATACAATTTAGCCAGCAAAAAGAATATTGTTATGCAATGAACGTACAATCAATAATAACTCTCTAACTAATTATTAGTTTTGAACAATTTGAAAACTATTAAACAATAAATTGAAAACGCACAATAAAAGAATAAATATTACCGATAACAGAAAAATAAAATAAATAGGTTTTTACAATTTTTTTACAGGAATTAGTTATCTGGCTTCCTTTTACGGCGGCAATAATATATAAGATAATGTTTAAATGATTTTAGTGAATTTAACTCGACTATCTACGTCTGTACGTGAGGTGAATTTTATCTCTCTAGCATAATTCTCGTTCCTTTAAACAGTTCTTTGTATGAGAATTTCTAGTGAATTTTCTGACTCACAAAACGTCTCTAAGAAATATTTCCACAGCTTGGAGCGGCGACGGCGATCCAGATCCTTTCAAAGTCGTGGCAACCCCTTGCTACGGTGAACACGTGCTCTGGTGAATCGCTACCACAGTCCTTCGAATTTTATATAATCTGACTGCAATATCTCCGCGTAATGAATTTCTTACCTGGTAGGCCAAGTTGAAAGACGAAAACAAAAAAAAGCTGGAAATAGAAAGAAACATTTTCTATAGCACATGCTTCCTATTTCAGTTCACGTTCTTGAACATTGAAATATATTATTTCCTCGTGGTTAGAAAAATAGTATATTTCTGTGTAATGCGTTCACGTGAATTTATCCAATTATTTATGATTTAATGTTCCAAATTATCTCATACATGGTATAGTTATTTTAACATGAGACGAATTACCTTTTACAAGCTTCTAATCGTCGAAATACGGCGAATTCTCCTCTCCGTCCAGCACGAACAATTGCGGTCTGTCCAGATCGGCGAGCGGCAGCGAAAGAGAGAGCTTCTCATAGCGATGCTTTGCAGTAGGGCCTATATTTTCAAGGGTGATTTTGATTGGTCGTCGTTCTCTTGTACGCGAGTGCGTTCAGAAACTTTTAGTAAATTCTCGCAAAGGATTCCCTTTACTGCTGACGCGATCTCTTGCAATTCGTTAACACTATAATTGCAACTTGTCGTGTCTTGACGTTCTCGGGTGCTTCTTAAAAATCAATGTAACCGACATATGAGCGGTTGCAATATTATATTATATTATATTATATTATATTATATTATATGTCAATCCGGACAGGTGTAACGGCGTCTGTAGTTGCCTTGAGGATACGGTTAAACTAGAGACTCGGGAACTCGGAAGTCTAAAGTGTAACGTTTCCCAAACATTTGTGGGCGACTTGTGGTGTAGTGGTCAAACAGCTTATTTTGCAACTCTGACTGGGGGTGAAATCCCAGTCGATCGGTATGCAATGTGTGGAGAGCAAAGGAGATTCGCGGCAGGTTTTCCCTCGTTTCCCACGCCTCTCGTTAAGGCGTCGAAATGGCTTGCTGTGGAAGAGCTGGAAAATGAAGAAGAAAGACTTGTAAAGTGTCTTCGTGGTTTCATGCTAGAGAGGATTCTGAAATGACAAATATTAAGATTGTCTGCACATTACCGTTAGAATCTGCTTTCTATCATGAAGTATTTGAAGAAAATATCCTTGTTGCCTGTGTTCTGGGAGAAAGGAATTGATTATCTCTCTTTTCTTATTCCTTATTCATGCGAGCATGAAACAACCCATATTTCGCTCCGCCAGCGCGTCAAAAGCAGCTGGTTCAAGTATTGCCTCGGAGTATCGAATCAAGGTTTAGCTATAAGGTAATTTTTCGAAAGTTATTTTTTTCCTCCCACTCTCTATTCCGATTACATTCGACAAGAAAATTATCTGCGCAAACTTTTAGTCCCATCGGACAATTCCTAGACGACACCCAAAAGCCTTGAAGTTTGAACTTAGTTCACGCAACAAATAATTCCATTAAAATGACGTAAACTATTATCTGCTGAAACCATTTTCTTTTTTCCCCCAATTTTTGTGAATCATTCAACCTCTCTAGCAATTGTTTCACATTCACAACAACTGTCTTTTAAAAATTTTGAATTCCACTTTTGCAAACAGGATCATTCTTCCATATTGATCTATCTTCCATAGCATATTCTTTACCGGGAAAATCTGCACTGATAGAAAATACAGTGAAGAAAGATTGTGTACCAGGTGTTACAAAAGACGAAATCCCGCTGTTAGTATAGAAAGCAAGATTATACTGGCGAACAAAAACTTTTTTCAATGTTTCCTTCGCTTTGCAAGTCAAATATTACTAATTTTCGGTTGAGAAAAACGAATATGATATAGAAATATTTTGGTAGCTCTTGTTTCTGTGATTT